>ML794026.1:165184-180954 GCA_009831015.1 Picea engelmannii
AGTCGTTACCGTGCTTAAACAATTATGCTTCTTTTGAACTCTTTGCAGAAACACTGAATGATGATCACATTAATGAAGGGAAATAAACAATGGCACATTCAGCATCAGTCACACATATATGAGAAACACAGAGACGGATATTTCCTAAGGAAACCCATACAGGGTAAAAACCTCTTTTTCTTTATATGATAAGTAATGGTTACATTCTTTACATTATCATACATATGAGCACCAACTCATAATGAGACTACAACCTCAGTTTTGCAAGCTGCAACTTGCTGAGAGCACCAACTCTCTGTTTTCTCTAGCACCCACCAGAAGGAAGCACCAACTCCCTGGTTTCTCTAGCACCAACTAGAAGGAAGCACCAACTCCCTGGTTTTTCTAGCACCAACTAGAAGGAAGCACCAACTCCCTGGTTTCTCTAGAACCAACTAGTAGGAAGCACCAACTCCCTGTGTTCAAGCACCCACTTGAACCTTTGAGGACACCAGTCCTCCCTAGATCCTCCAAACCACCCTGAAATATTAATCTTTTCTACTGAAACTTATTACAGTGATATGATGTTCAACAATGGCTTACCAGACTCATCATTGTTCTACTGCATTTTGTTACTCTGTTTGCCTCATTTCCTTTCTACACTCATCACTTGCGTTGTTTGTTCTTCCTCTTTATTCTCTGTGCGCCATGTACATTCACTACACAGTTCCTCTTCTGTGCTATTCAGCTGCTGCACTCTCCTCCTTCTTCACACATGAATCACCTTTACCAACAACAACCACTGCAACCTCCAATAGAAATAGCAACCCCATCTCTTCTTTGTACCGTGTATTTATAGCTTCTGTGCACCTTGTGCATGCAATGTTCACAATGCCTCTGCATGCTAACTTCGTGTTGTTATCCTCCACCTCTCGAGTGCTATGTCTGATCATCATCGTGACTCTTCAGCTTCTTTGGTGGTTCGCCCCACGTGTCCAGCATCACTGTATGTTATACTGAGATTCCTCGGCCTCTCTGGCAGTTTGAGACTCTTCGTCTTCTCTGTGACAGTCGAACTCACCTTCTCTGTTTCAATTACAGGCCTCAATGCTCATCAGTTGTCAATTGCCTCCATGAACATCTTCATTCCTCTCAAATACTCTTCACCTCCTCTGTCAGTCATCCTGAAGTGTCTTCGCATCCTCTGGTACAAACCATCAATGATTTCTAGCAGTTTCACTGTGTCGTGCAACAGTAGCCCTCAGATCTCCTTCAGGTTAATCTACGTCGTTGGATGAGATTTATTAATCTTGCCTTTAAATCGGGTTTCAGCATTTCGGCATTCCTGTTGCATTGTGTTCATGCCTCTCCAAGTTGCGATCCCCGAAAACGAGCTTGGTTGCTCAATCTCTTTCCTCCATCTCTCGCTGATGTGTCCAAGGGATGTGACCATAGCCTTATGCATAAGGTGCTTTCGCGATTTCGCATTTCACGATTTTCGACACTATGCTCCGTTGACCCCAAGTCAGCGAAATTTTGATCACTTGCCACATGTCCTGTGATTCCATGGTCCAGATCTAATCTTGATTCAACGGCTACGATTGAATCACGATTTTGACATTCTTTATACATTGAGTTCTTTGCCTCTCTATGTTGCGATTCGTGAAACTCTGATATGGAGTTTGATCAATGATCCAGATCAAATCTTGATTCGACGGCTGCGATTTAAGTTGCGATTTTGCATATCGCCAAATCGGGATTCTTGTAGCATTGTTTCTTTGACATTTCCAACACGCGATCCTCGAAACTCCGAAGTGGTGTAAATCTGCTGACGTCACACGTGGATTGACACGTGTTGAATACTACCATGTGTCACTCTGATTTGTGACTTACATGTGCCTGAAATGTTGAATCAGTCTGACACTTGTCATTACCTGGTTGTGCCACGTGTTCCTAGATGACGTGGTTTGCTGACGTGAGTCGGGTCGACAGTCTAGATCACATCTTGATCTGACGGTTCAGATTCAGTCGAGATTTCACACATCGCGATTTCGATATTCTTGATGTCAATATTATTTGACATCTCCAACACTCGATCCTCAAAACCCCGACAGGGAGTCGGGTCAATGGTCTAGATCACATATTGATCTGGCGGTTCAGGTTCAGTCGGGATTTCACACATCACGATTTTGGGATTCTTGATGTCAATATTCTTTGACATCTCCAACTCTCGATCCCCGAAACTCCGACAGTGAGTCGGATCAACGGTCCACATAACCCCCTGAGATGGATGGTCCTCCTGCTTCCGGGATTTGTGAGCCCTCTACTCCTTGCACTTTTAAAGATCGTGCAGGTTTTCCTCGATCCAACAGTGGTCAGACCCTGCGCTCAGATATAACTCCTGAGATCTATCTTCCAAATCTGTACGCTCCTTTTGTCTTCATTCAGATATGACGGCCATCGGGAATTCAGGATGAGATCCAGCTATCACTAGCGCTTCTCCTTCGGAGCGTACTTTGTCCTTGTTTTTCTTTCGTTGCATACTCTGATCTTGCCATCAATGACAAGCTTACCTTTCCTGATAATAACCTGCCAACAATCCTCTACACTATCTCTTCTGAACTTATCGGGCTTGCTCTGCAACGTCTTCCTAAAATACTTATGGTGCCCGTCTGTTACATTCTTCCTGTACTCATGCCATCTTCATTGTTGTACTTGCCATCAATGACAAGCATGCGCTACCTGTTAAAAATTTGCCAACAGTCCTTTCCATCTTTCCTTCTTTCCCTTAAGGTCTTACCAAACCACTAAGCAGACACTTCTGACATTTCTCTGAAGTTGTTCATTTGCGCAAGTTAGATAAAGGGCTCCTCAAATCAACCGCAAGTCTCTCAATGATTCTTGTGTTGTAAGTGAGCGATGAGTTAGTAACATATTTTGCTACATCGCATGATTTAAGGTCAACCATCGTCTTGCTAAACACAGTGTTCAAAAGCGCAGAAATCCAGAAAGCAAAAGAAAACAAAAAAAATACATTTCGTGATCATGAAAACACTCATACAAAACATAATATATATATATATATATATATATATATATTATTGGAAAAATTGTTTTAGGGCTTGGCCATTTACTGGGAGGGAATTAGTTTCCCCCCTCGAATTTTACAACCGATAAGTGTCTGTCCCAATATTCTCAGCCACCTGGAAAGGTCCAAGCCACAGATTTTGAAACTTAGAATATTTCCCTTTGGGCTCATTTTCTCTTTCCCATTTTAGAACTAAGTCTCCCACTTCAAAATATTTCTCTTTAGCCTTATGCTTATAAAACCATATTTTCACTATTTGTTGGTGGGCTATGAATTTTGATTTAGCCTTTTCCCTTTCTTCGTCTAGCATCAACAGAGTGTCAATTCTTTGTTGTATGACCGATGAAGGTGCCCCTCTGGAATCTTGGGCTAGTTGAAGAGATGGAAGGTAAAGTCCATTCGGGAGAATAGCTTCCTATTTGTATACCAGAAAGTACAGAGAATTGATTATAGCTTCCTTGGGTGTGACCCTATCGGCCCATAGAGATTTATGGAGTATATTATGTCAATTCCTTTGGTTGTCTGCAACCATCTTCTTTAATATTCTCACTGGGTTCTTATTAGTTGATTCTGCCACCCTGTTTCCCTGTGGATAATAATTTGCAGAGTACCTAATTATGATTCCTTTATCCTAAGCAAACTCTGTCAATCGGGTGGAAGAAAAATAAGTTGTATTATCAAAAACCAAGACAGAAGGGACACCAAACCTTATGATTGGTTGTTGTTCTATAAATTGGATCACCACCTTCTCGTTTACATGAGTCAGATGGATGGCCTCTGCCCATTTCGTGGAGTAATCAGTGGCAGTAAAAATGTACTTGTGTTGTTTTGAAGAGCTTGGTGTAATTTATCCTATGATATATAACCCCCATTGCTCAAAAGGCCTAGAGACAGTCACTGTTTGGAGTGGGATTGTCGCTTTCTTCTCCCTCCTATCACTTACTTGAAAACTTTTATAGTTTCTAGCGTAGTTTTGAGCATCTTTGAACAAGGTGCGCAAATAATATCCATCTCTCAGTATCTTATGAGTGGTGGTGTTTCCTGTGAAATTTCTACCGACAGGGCCATCATGGAGCTCCTTCAGAACTTTTTCTACATATTCACGTTTGAGACATCTTAATAGTACCCCATCATAATTAATCTGAAAGAGTGCCAAATTTATGAGGCAATATTGTGCAGATTTTAACCTGAGAGCTCTTATTTCCCTAGTGTTGAGATTTTCTGGACAAGTCCCATGGTGTAGGAGATAATTTAGCTTCCCGTACCAAGACTCTTGTCCTGTGGAAATGTATGAAACTTCGCCACACCATAATGTCATTTCATTATCCCATCCAGAATCTTCATTTACTTGGTCCTAGGCTTCAGCTGCAAGTTTGCATAATCCATGCCCTTTAACTAGTTTGGCAGGTTTTATATCTAGATCAAATTCTTGAACTACTTCCATCCAGTTCCCTCTTCTTTCCCCCATCTCCTGTTGAGTGAATAGGGATCAGACTATAGGGTGGGGCACGATTACTTTGGTGTGGTTCTTGAGGATGTAGGACCTGGAGTATTTTACTGCCTTATATACTGCATAGGCATGTTTATCTATAGCAGGATAATTAAGTTTGACTCCTTGGATATTAGTGCTCATGAACGACATTGGATCCTCGTTGTTGTCATCATCCTTCTGAGTCAATACTGCAACTAACGACTGGTCGGAGGTGAAAGTATAGAGGAATAAATTCCTATAGAAATCGAGACTTCGTAACACGGGGGCCTGGGATATAGTAGTTTTAATATTGCTGAAAGCATCCTTTCATTCATCATCCCACTTAAATTCATCATCTTTACGAATCTTCTTTTGTAAGGGTTTGATAGTTTTCATGAAATCGGGAGTGAATTTCCTCACGAAATTGATTTTCCCGAAAAAATATTGCATAGCTTTCTTGTTGTGAGGAAATGGGAGTTGAGCTATGGCCTTAATCCTTTCTGGGTCTATGTGAATGCATGCTTGAGATATAACGTGGCCTAGAAGCTTACCTTCCTCAATGCCGAAAATAGTTTTATTAGGATTTAAGGATATGTCGTATCTCCTACACCTTTCGAAAATATGAGTTAACTGTTGGATGTGCTCTTCTCAATTCTTTGAATACATAGTTACGTCGTCCAGATACACTACCACACACTTGTTGATTAATCCTTGAAATGCTAAGTCCATATCCCTTTGGAAGGTCTCCCCTGCGTTGATTAACCCAAAAGGCATGTGTTTATAAGCGAAGGTTCCCCACTTGGTTCGGAAGGTAGTTTTCAAAGGATATTCCTTTGAAACCAAGACTTGGTTGCAACCTGAGAAACCATCCAGTAGAGAGAAAATCTCAGAGCCAGATACAGTCTGGAAGAGTTGTTTCATGGGTGGAACTGGGTAGTTATCCTTTTCTGAAGCCCTGTTGAGATTTCTAAAATCTCCGCATAAGCCAATCTCCCCAAATGTCTTCTTTACCGAGACTAAATTAGCTACCCATGTGGAATTTATGGCCTGGAATATGATTTTGGAATCTAGAAGTTTCCTTAACACCTAACACATGAGAGGCTCGAGGGAAGGGTGATACTTTCGAAGCTTCTGTTGAAAGGGTTTCACTTCAAGTTTTAACGGGATAGTGTGTTGAATGATATGAGTGTCATAGGTTTTCAGATCTCGTTAGGACCATGCAAAGACATCTTGATATTATCTGAACAGTTTGAGATAAGCCTTCCTTTCCTCCTTAGATATGGTCGTACCGAGGTTTATATTCTTTGGTTTTTTTGGGGTTCCGATATTTATAGTTTCATGCAATGGACAGGAGCTATCGGTCTTCGCATTTTTAGATCCGTTAAATCATTGTCTCAGATCAAAAAGGTTTTCTAAGTTGGCTATGCCTTTCGATATCATGTGAGGCTTTTATTTGTCGATCGGTTGATTTTTCTGAGGATCAGTTTCCATCGACTATTCCTGGAATACTTATTCATCAATAGCTAGGTCCTTAAAATTATCTTGGTTAGTCAGAAAGATTATGATTTTTTCATCCCCTTCAAATAATTTCCAACTAGAAATGTTGTTAGGCATCGATGGTTTGTAGAGTAATTCCACAGTGAATCAAGAGGCTTCATAATCCTCTAGAGGTGATGGCCTTGAAGCGGCGGTAGCCATGGAATCAGCGAAGATATTCTTTGCTTTGTAATATTGAAAGATTCAAAATGCTCCATTAACCCATGCACTTCCTATTGATAATTCTTTAGGTGTGGGGAATTGCAATGTATAGTATTCCTACTTGTCTAACAATAATCTCAGAGTCTCTGAAAACCTTCAATTCTTTGACATTTAAGTCGATGGATTTCTTTAACCCTTGTACTAACGCTTCATACTCGGCGGTGTTGTTGGTGCACTCAAATTCTAGCCTATAGGATAGGAAATAATGTTTACCTTTAGGATCAATGAGGATGCACTCTGCCCCTGATCCTTCTTGCGACTTAGATCCATCAAAGTATATGGTCAAAACTTGTGAACGTAGGTTATCTGATTATTTCTTCTTATTACCTTCTTGATCCCTTATCCCTTTTCTCGTGATTTCAAGCACAGGTTCTTGACAGAAGAGGGTTTCCTCTGTCAGTATCGGTGATTTCTCTTGAAACACCATTTCAAAGTTTTGAGCAAGAGGGACATCGGATAAGAGAGGGGAAAAGTTCCTGAAGTAAGAGTCGCAGGAATAGTTGCCTAGGACGGGGAAATCTATGGATGAGGCTTTATTCGAGGTCTCTATATCAGTGACCGTATGTTTCAGGTATCACTCCCTATAGATTCTGATCATATTCTTGTATCCCTTCAGTGGTAGCCAAAGGTGTGCCCAGTCTATACTAAATTACCCGTTCAACTTCTTATACCAATATCGACTTAGTAATAACCCATAGGCCTTTGGAATGTCTATTACAATGATGTCAACCACTTGAAAAAACTTAGGATGTGTCGCTATCTTGATCATTACATCTCTGAGTTCACCCATGAATTTGACCTGGGTTCTGTCTAGTTGTATTACATGTTTATCACTCTTGAGAGGAACGGCATTTAATTTTTTGCAAATAGACAAGGGCATCACGTTGGAAGATGCTCCTGAATCTACCAAACAATTGTGGAGGTTCATGTTGAAGACTTCAAACGTTAAGAGGAATGGTGGTACAAAAGGTTTTCCCTTTTTATCTTCCAAGCAGGTATTCACGGTATTTTTACTTACTAGATTATTGGAAGTTAGATTTATTTGTTGTTCATTCCTTGTCATGGGGTTTTCTACTGATTTCAAAGATTGTAGCAAGAAATACTTTTGTTGAGGGATTCTACATATGTCCATGACCGATATATTAGCCTTCAAATTCTTCATATATTCAACTATGTTGTACTCTAGTTTGGGTGATTCTCAGGTATGGATGCTAATAGGGTTCTTATGGGGAGCAAAAGGTGCTTTCGGGTGATCGAGAGTTGACCTTTCCCTTGACGTTTGAGTGGTATTAGAATCCTTTGAGACAGGAGGACCTTTACTTCTTGTTTGCACAACTGAGACCTAGGCGGGTGGTTCTTGAACTTGAAATAGGTTTTCGGAAGGCATAATTAGGTCAGGAACCCATATCAGCATGGTTGTATCTTATGGTGGGTCAATCTCTTCCTGGTCAGCAACACTCATAACCGAACTTCTTGGTTGTTCGGTTATGGAAACCTAGTCTAAAAATCGGTTGGCCATCAAATTCATGGCATACACCCATTGAGTCCAGTCTCTTTCAGAGTGGTTTTCCTGGTGATAAGTATCGAAAGAATCAGATGCGACATTCCCTATATCGATATTCAAGTTAGCTGGGGGAGGTTCAATTGATTTGAACGGCGGGTTCCTTTTAAAGAAAGGATTATAGGGCCTTTGTCATTGGTTTCCTTCCCCTACATTTCTCTTCATGTCTATGATCTCGTTTGATAATTTCTTGACCATGTGTTGTAGGTCTTCTATGTCTCCATTACACTTGTCGAGAGTCTGTTCTGCTTGTTTGCTCGGTGGTATAATCAAAAGGAGTCCTCTCCTGGGATGAGGTTGAACTTATTTCTTAACTAAAGAGACATGGCCTTCTTTACACCCTTTCATCTGGCATTCTACCATTTTGGCTTCTTCAAAATTCTCATCTAGGGTTCGTTTGGCAACCCTTTTCACAAACATGGAAATAGAGTTTGGGAGTGCATTAGCATATACTTTGATTTGAAACTCCTGAGTAGGTTTAGCTTCGGGTTGGAACTTGTTTAAGATAGTTGTGAATCTTTGATTGAAATCTTTAACTTTTTCTTTCAAACTCATTGTGGCAGTGAACAATTCAGCCATCAAATATCATGTAGTGGTCTCCTCGGCAAATTTGTCTAGAAAATCTTTCTGAAACTTCATCCAGCTAGTTATAGATCCTACAGGTAGATTAAAATACCATGTGGAAGTTGAATTTTCAAATGTATAGGGGGGAATTCTACATACTACATCTTCATGTTGGACGTTCATAAGTTTGATCGCAAGTGTGATTTTCTTGATATGATCCTCAGGCAATCCTGAGGCTTCTGGGTCGAACTTGGGGAGTAACTTCTCCGGGTGTTGGGGAAGATTATGTACTCATCCTGGGATGGCCAAAGTGTCTCTGGCCAACCAAGGTTGGTTTTTCTAAGGTCATGGTCATTGTTGTCTTCCATATCCTCGGACTCCAAGTTAAACCCCTCTTCTTCTGAAAAACTGTCTGGTTCAGAGACGTCGTCGGCTGGCGTTTCAGGGATCAGATTTAGAGGGTGTTCAATTTAGGTTATTATGAAATCTATTAAGTCTTCTACGGTTTGCACAAAATCATGGTCAGGGGTGTCGACCACTGGTCTACTTATTTGTTTTCTTCAAGGGAGTATCAGAGCTAAGGGTAACGCACCGATCTATCGGGCGTAATCTCTCGCGATTCTTGTGAATTGATTTAATTCCTCATGAGGAAGAGCATAAGGTATATCAGGGAATAATTGTTCATCCTCTGGTTGGGGTGAGTTACTCATTTCATGAGTACTCAGTGTGTGTGGGTTGTCTTCGGAATGACTAGCCATGCATGTGGGTTGTTATGAATCTATAGGTTGTTTGAAATACTATATGAAATATGTGTCCAGTCATTCATTCTCAGGCCCTCCTTCTAGTGCCAATTCTGTTGATGGGTCCAACATCCCTTAGTTCAACAGTAAGAACCAAACCCACCACCGAGGCCCAGTTAGACTCTACAGCGTTTAATGGTGGAATGGTTCTCCAGATCTTGYGATCCGGCCAATTTATCGATGGGCTTTATGTTTTCTTGTGAATGCTCTTCCTTTAGTTTGGACTATCTCTTTTTTGTATTTTTCTCTTGGGTAGGACCGATATGATATGTAAGCCGGTATAAAMCAACTTGGAAACAAAAAGGATTAAGTTCTAACTACAGGGTAAGAGGCTGAGCTTGGGATAACCCACTACTCAAGCATGCGGACGACAATCTTATACCACAAGGCCTAGTACTAATACGTTAACCATGTGAGCATCTGATTACTATATGAGACACTTAATTATCAGAAAGAAAACACATATGCGATAATATAATGGAAAGAAAAATAATTCACCTACACTAATCATCCATCACCTGATAACACAATGATTCATCTTCATCATTAAAGTAAAGAACAGCAAAACATTGCACCGGATAACTTGACAATAGATTAAATACCTCTTACTCATTATAGCATCATTCATGGAACGAGATAGGAAATATTTCTTCTCCACGTCCAATCACACATGCATTTGATGAAAATAACTTTGTCTCTGGTCCAGAAGGACTTCTCTATTAACGGTAGCTCAGAAATAATTCTTGACAAAACAAACAAAAAATAGAATAATTTCTTGCAAAAACCATCGACCCTTGATTAATTGGTCGATGCTCTTATTTATAATGTAAAATTAACTAAAAATAATGGCTAAAGTGCAGTTAAACAAAACATAACTCGCCACGTGGATTTCTCTCCTAACAGTTTTCCAACAGTCATCTCAAGATATCCCTTTCAAAGGGTGAATTTTCTCATACTCCGACCAACTGATGAACAGCTCCTCGTAGGTTTGGGCCACAGAAATCTGTGATGTTCCATCAGGAGCACATAAACTTCTCTGATCTCCACCACATGCGTCTGGTACTTGATCAGACTAGCACTTAACTACTGAAATCACAGCCCAAGCACTGATCGGATGGTCCAGAAATTGTTGTACCTTTCCTGGTGCTGTGTCGGTCACCTTTGCTAGTCTTTTGGACCATGAATAATCTTGCTTGGTGTGTGATTCAACTATTTCTCTCAAGTCGATGAAGTTGTCAGGTGTTCTGAAATCAGACAATTTGATATCCTTCATCACCTTATTGATCTCTGGACCTAGTTTCTCTCGGATTCCTTAGTGAGGTTACGGAGCCAATTTTGCTCGATAGTCGGAGGGATTTTTCCTGCAATCGGAACTAAAATCGTTTAGAAATGTCTTACAGAACAATACTCGAAAAAATATATGTAAATACGTAAGCGTGAAGAATATAGACCAGTGCATACCTGTAAATCTCGTTAAGCCTGATTGTTTGATACTTATGTGATCTCTACAACCTTTCGAATTACTTGCACCATATCTGTTAGCACCGTCATTTTCTTCAGTTAGGGTGGGTTACATCCATGCATCATAGAATGAACGATTAGGTATGGAAAACATGAGAGTCAAAGTCACGTCAGTGGTCAGTTGGCCCTTGGGGTCAGGAAATAATGTTAGAGTCAAACATGTTCTAAAACTACGAGAAAGTTCCAAAAGAGACAGATATTGTCGTAAGGGAAGTCGTTAAACACTTCAGGTCGAGGCAAGTTGCTCAAACAGGAGTCGCATCAACAAGTGCATCAACCATAATCAGCTCATTATGGAGGCTGGGGAATTTAAAAATAAATCAATGTGATCTTACCACACACTCTCTGCAACTCCTATCGGCTACATCTCACATGCCCCAGTTCATACTAGTCGCGCAGACTTGACACATAAATTATTTAAAACATCCCGTCGCAAGGCATTCAGTGTTCCCTGGCATGTTTTGACTCACTGCCCGCTCCGTTATAAATTCTAAATGTTTTGTATGTGTTCTACTTACCATTCGATTTTATGCACTGACTTGTCTCGTGAGCCTAGCTCGATCAAATTATTTTCTTTGGGCCTTTGTCAAGTCACCCACGCATAAGGTAGATACGTTGTCGCACCATGGGAACTCCTCAAAACTCAATACGGGGCATGCAAGGCAGCCGAAGTGCCAAGATTGAGCCACAAAATGCTTGGGACTCGTTCTTGTTTGCAGCGGATGTTCCCAAGGCTTCAAAGGGAGATTCCTACCTTCGCGCAGAAACGATAGTATCGCCTCGTGTGGAGGTCGAAGTGGAAGAAGTTACGTTGAAAGGGCATAGGTTGGAAGCCATGCTTCCTCAACAAAAAATATCGTGGAGGAGAGGAAGGCCCAGAAAAAATAAGGAAGTCGAGGGGGAAAACCAAATCTCGATTGAGTCATGTGCATGATCAGCCATCGAGGAGCTCCTAATGCGTGATATCTGACTAGATCCTATCAGAAACACAAGTCGAGGAAGCGGGAGCTGAACATGAAATACAAAATCCTCGAGTTCTAACATCCAAGGACCTAATCCACAGCTGGAGCAGGCAAAAATCACCATAGCTGAACTTTAAAAGGAGAATAGGGAATTATGTCGATAGTTGGTGGCAAAGAACCTTGAGGTGTCAGTGCCACAGGGTTGTGAAGGGAATGCAACCTAGCTCAAGAGGAAACTTCGGGAAGCACAAGATAAGATCGTGCAGTTTCGGGAAGTGAAAAGGGTATCGGAAGAACAAAATATGACAACACCTCTGGGAGCACGAGGCATCTGGGGAGAAATTCCATGTACAGAAGAGGCATGATGGGCAGATTATGTTTCGTATTCTCAGACGTGACGCAGAATTTTGATAGTCTTCCCTTTTTTCTTGTGAAAATTTTCATGTTCTCAATGTAACTGGGTTGGTTGGCCAAAAGGTGTAGACAGTATCTATCATATGTAACATGAGCCCGATGGGAGTCTAATATAAAAAGTATCGAAATTTTGACGAAAGGATTCCGATCATAGTAGTTGAATGCATCATTTTTCTCTTTGCGTGTGAATCTATTATTTTCTTTGTCCATATTTCTTGTAAGTTAATCCAGATTTTGTGCTTAGTGTTTCTCTGAGTTGTTTTGTATTTTCTATTGATATCCTTCTACAAAACCTCTAACGTGGATCGCCTTCGTCGTACGGTGCTAACGTGGCACCACTGACTCAAGATATATGGTAATGAAAACCGGGAACTCAGCTTGCGCGTGATCGTTGGACTCGAGACTTTGTTCAATTAGAGCGCTTTATGCGTAACTTAGGATTGTTGATACCAAAAAGTATCGGTGGTTGTCCTTCATGAATAAACCTAACGCGCGGTTTCCTTGCAGATTATCATCCTCGAAAATTCTCTGATATCGACAACGTTTCGGAAGTCGGAGAAGTGATATCATTTCATTTTCGTTCAACGCTTACCTTTTTCACCTTTTACCGACGCTGAAAGGGATCGACCATCGATGACATCCTCGAGTGACGCTTGTCGTGTAAGAAAAACTTTTGTTAGCTGACGCTATCAAATATCGGAGCTCTGCGACCTCGGTTATCTTGAATGATTTCCTTTCATGCTTAATCCTTTCCGATGTCGAATTTCTTAAGTGTGTATGGGAGAATTCTTGACTGTCGATTCTTTAACTAATTGTTATTATTTTAAGTTATGTGTTTTCACATGCTCAAGCAAACTTTGAGAGACTTAAATGAGAAACAAAAGTGACAAACAAAGGCAGCATTTTTCATACTGAAGTAGAATCAGACAGTGCAAAAGAACAAGTGGTACCCAAAAAGTAAAATTTGACATAAGATTTTTAGGGTTTGTTGAGTGCTCAACAGGACCATGACCACAGGAGAACAGTAGGGGCTCGTACTAGGGTGGATAACACCTACATTGAGCATTTCTTGAACCATTTTCTCAATTTCATTTTTTTTGGAAAAGGGGTGATGATAGGGATGGATATTGGGAGGAAGGCTTCCTGGGACAAGGGGAATGGAATGATCATGAACACCACGAGGAGGAAGGTGTCCTGGGGAGTGGAAAAAACCACTTGATGTTTAGAGAGGATGGATTGGAGGTCCTATGGCACAGAGGGTGTCTCAGTGGCTTGTATGGCATGGAGTTGGGGAATAATGCCAGAATGACCTTTTTTAGCAGATTTTCCATGCGATGGGAACTAATGATCTCCAGGGAACCGGCAGTGATGCCTAGGAACTTATATGGTTGTCCCTCCTAGTCGAATTGCATGGTTAATTCCTTAAAATACATGAGAATGGGACCCAAATTCCTTAGCCATTATGCACCCAACACAATGTCACAACCGCCCATGTCGATAGTAAACATATGATATTTCAGATGCTAGTCACCAATTTGGAGATGCACATTTTCACAACACCCTCCACATTTCATGGACCCACCATTGGAAATCATGATTTGGAAATTATTGACTGTATGAATATAGCAATTAGTTTATTGGGCAATGCGGTGATGAATAAAATTATGGGTGCTTCAACTATCAACAAGAATGATGACCTTCCTATGCTTGGTGTAACCAATTAGCTTGAGGGTTTGGGGAGCAGAGAAGCTAGTGAGAGCATTTAGGGAAATGACCGGTTCTACTTCAGGAGGGTCTGAGGGAGGGGTTATGTCAGTGGGTTTAGGTGACACTGACACAAGGGGAGCCTCAACATCCTCTTCTGAAACATCCTCTGAGATGGCCATAAAAATATTTTGGTCCTTACACTTGTGTCCCGGAAAATATTTGTCATCACAATTATAAAAAAGGCCTTTGAGTTGGAATTCAGCCATTTCGGCCCTGGTCAATTTCTGGATCTTGAGTGGAGTAGAAGGAGGAGTGGGAGTTATTGGTTTAATGTGAGGAATAAAGGAGGGTTTGTGGTTTTGAGAAGAGACAACCTGTTGTGATTCCTTAGCTATTTTAGTAGCATCCACCCAACTCTGAGGCCAAGCCATGAGGACATGAGCATGAATCTCATCCTTAAGGCCACTGATAAAACATTCTCGAAAAAAAACATCAGACATGCCCTCTATACAAAAATTGAGTCACTCAAAAGAAGCTATAAATTCTTCCACTGTGCCAGATTGTTTCAACTTTTTCAAATTGCCTAAATGGTTTGTGTCAGTGTCAAAGCGTTCATAAATCTCTGCCACAAAATGTGTCCAAGCCACATACCCTTGGTAGGCATTTTTTCTCCATTGCCACCATTGCCAACATTATTTATCTAGATGGAGAACACCATATTGGAGTTTGGCCAACTCATCTGTAATGCCACACAAAGAGAAATAATGTTCCATTTGAGTTACCCAGCCAGTGGGATCTGATCCATCAAATTTGGTCACATTCACATGTAGAAGGCGTAGGTCACACTGAAAGTGATGGGGCTGAAAATTATGGGAGTGAGAGGAAGTTTCACCTTCGGTATGAAAAGGTGGGTTAGATAAGGGAAGATCTGCAGGGATATGCAACTTAGCACAGATCGTCGTAGCGACAGATTCAAGCTGGGTAGTAATGTCTTTCTTGAGCTCTTGTTTGAGTTCCACGATTGAGGTAGCGAATGAAGCCATGATGGAGGAATGCATTTTTTCATTGATGGAGATAATATTGGCATTGAGATGTCACACTTCTTATTGGGTTTCTGTGAAATTAGAGTGCAAGGTATTGAAGCAAGCTTCAAAGTCTTGGCTACGGGTATGGGCCATGTGTTGGGCTAATTATATCTCTATAATAGCTTACATAAAATGTCAACCCAGGGAGTTAAACTTTGAGGCATAAACACCGTATGTGCTGGACTGGAACCTAATTGTCTATTCTGCTCTAAGCCTAAGTTATCTCTAATCTGTTTCATTTATTCTAATTTAAACAAAAGCATTATAACCAAAGCATTCCCATTTAAATTCTACAGCATTCAATTCTAGACAGAAATGAAATATCTTTAACAACTACCTTTGAACTAATCTAGAAGTAAGATGTCTATTTCAAAATGAAACTACTTCAGCAATCAAACTAAGTAACAGCAAATTATACTAGAAAACAGAGTAAATGACACAGAAAATAGTGTAAGGAGCAGAAACCTTAAAATCTTATAGCTAAAGGAATCTTACTCTATTGTGAATCTAAGAAACTAAAAATCATTCTTAAAACAGGAAACAATATCAAGAGATACAGTCTATGAGGCTTCAGATTTCACAGAAACGAGTTAGACCATAAATGCAATGAGTCGATCTTGCTTCTAAACTAATAGTTACTCTATTCATTAATCTAGCAATCAACGAATGCTAACAATAACTTCGAGCAATGTAAATCTATTGTTTACTCTGTTCTAGATATAACTCTGACTACGGAAAATGTAATCTATCTAAGAACTAAATCTATGAAAGAGAGGCTTATGGTCTTCTTGGTGGATCCTTGCCAAGAAAACCACAAGTCCCTTAGGAACTTACAGATTAAATTCTAAACTACAGATATG
>ML794026.1:187365-199029 GCA_009831015.1 Picea engelmannii
TTTATCTCTATGGCACGTAGTGCCTAGAGATGAAGATCTCATTGATTATCCATGAGTCATCAAAGAGAGTTAGGTTGGAACAATTGGTTTTGCTTGAGCAAGCTGGCAACACCTGGAGTGTAGAAAATCTTCCATTTTAATCTACTGTTGAAATCAAAGTATGCTGCAAAATCTAATATAACCATTCATGAGCTTCCAAGAATTTCATTTAATCATTAAATAAAAGGAAATTAAAGAATTTTGACTAATGATCATACCTTACTATACTTGTTGGGCATTTGGTTATATGTGTGAAGATATAGATGAGTTTATGGAGTAAAGAGTTCAAATGAAGAGGTCAAAAATGGATATGGAGGGTTCAAAAAGTATCAATTCAACGAGCCAACACCATGATGACGAGGGAACATGAAAAGGGGTGGGTGGGACCACACATAAAATGGGTTATGCATGAAGTGTATCACAACAATCAAGGAGACAAGGTGAATCCAATGGGGTAAAGCCCAAATAAGGGTGTTGGAAGGAGGTTGGGTCCAAAAAAAAAAAAAAATTGTTGAAAAATGATAGGTGTGATTGCGATCATGGCGAAGAGAGAAAACCGAAGGAGTATGTATCAAATAATGGTATCAATTTTTAATTGTTTTCTTTACTCCTACGGAGTTATAATCCGATCTAAAGAATATTGCAGTGATGAAATTTCCAAATGCTTAACAGGAAGAAATGTGTAGTAATTTTGCAACTCGAATGCAGGAGACACAGTTGCGCTGCAATAGATCTTGTTTGTTCTATTTTATTTTTTGTCCCAAGAGTTAGATATTAAAGGGTTCTACAGAAAAGGCGTTTCCCTGTGCTATAGCTCTCTTATATATGTGTGTGGTCCAACAGTAGTACTCAGCCCAATATCTCAGGGCACCAACTAAGGAGGCTAGACCATACCCTTAGTCATACTACCCAACTACCCAGGTACTAGAGAGTATCTTCTCAATTGTTGTTCTTGGTGGAACTATAGCAGTCAGACAGTCGATCGGTTTATCTATGGAGGGATTTGGGAGATCTAGTTCGATCTGTATACAAGTGTTGTCTAATGCGCTACCACTCGAAGGGGTACCAACAGAGGTTACAAGGGTGGCCAATAGATGTGTTCTTAAGTAACACTTGTATTTCCTGCGTGTATGAATCCCCGACCGTTGGTTTATGTGTGTAACGACAGATCTTTGTATCTTAAAGACGTTGGAATACGTCTCTACCCTGGAAAAAAATAACCTGCAATTTTCTGTCGAGGAAGGTGCTCTGACACCACTTGTAATATTCCAGATATAAAAAAGTATGCAAAACAGAAATAAATATCTAGAAATGGCAGATGAACAACAATATAACTAGAACAACACCACGATAATACCAAAATGATAACAAAATAACACCAGAAATAGCACTTTGATTACTGAGAGTAATGTTCACTTGCCTCTTTGAGGGGGAAACCTCCAGCATAGTAGAGATCTATTACAATAATATCCAAGACAAAAGTTCTCATACCCTCGACTCCTATTTATACTAAATATATCTATCAAAAGAACCATCTAGAGGAAGATCCTTCTAGAACCGAAAGCTTCTATTAGGTCTTCTTACATTGGACTTATTCTTCCTTATTGCTAGGCCTTATTAATATTGAGCTTTGTTACATGGAAATATATTATTCTACTTGCATGAGGGGTTAGGTCCCTAACATCTGCTAACTCCAACTTTGGAAAACAAATGATTGTTGTTATGAATATTTTCTATAGCCACTAGGGTTTGATTTAATTGTTGCATATTTACTTGAAATAGTGGCTAAAGATACTATGAATCATAGTCTAACAATTGAATGTTATTGCACATGTTGAAGGATTAATTCTTACTCTCGATTGCTATTGTTGGATTACTGAGAGGGGGGGTGAATAAGGAATAGAGAAATTTAATCCTTTTAACTGTAGTATGTAAGTGTTATTTATATTTATGATCAATATAACATTATCATCCAATAGGTGCAGAGTAAATAAACCATAAACAGTGAACAATCACACACATGCACAGTACACCAGTATTTTTACGTGGAAACCCAATGAGGGAGAAAACCACATAATGTTGTTTCTTATATGTATTTAAGAATTATATTCATTGGAAGCACCAGCATCCTTTGTTTTCTAGCTACAACTAGAAGGAGGCTCTGATCCCCTATATTTTCAAGCTACAACCTGAGGGAAGCTCCAACTCCGCAATTCTCTGGCTACAACCAGAAGGAGGCTACAAACCCCTATGTTCTTCGGCTACAACTGGAAGGTGGCTACAACCACCTATCATTTCCACGTCCTTACACCCTGAAATATAAGTGAAATGATGAAACCACTACCACACTGTCACTATGAGATGTACCATTGTAAACCTATACCAATCTTTGCCAACAACCTGTACCAAAAAACCTATGATCAACCTATACCTGTAACCTTCCTATACCAACAAAAAAATCAAAAGGTATGTGACATGTCTATGTTTCAGCTCGCGTATGTATGTGACATGTTTGTAGTACAGCCTCTATATCTACGAGGCCTATCTATACTGCAGCCTACATACGCCTTTTGAAAACTAGGATTTTCTCTTTCCTGAAAAACTCAGACCCTTTGTTTCCTTTGTCACATCAACCTGCATCTTGTCACTATGTCCATATTGTAATTGTGCCCTATGCATACATCCTCATACATATACCTTAACCAAATTCATCAATGTATCTCTATTCATGTGCCATACAAGTATGTATAATCATGAACAAGTATAATAACCCTCACATGGACTAGACATCAAACCCTTACTAATATAGACCTCTAAATACATCAACCACTTCAAAAATAAAATCTCTCAACCATGAACCACAAAAACCCTTAACCATATGCCAAGAAATACAAGATATGCCTCAACACCAACAAGATGTGCCAATGAAAATATATTAATTCTACCAGCATTTTATTTATGTATATCTAACTTATACAGTAAGTGCCATGCATCCAATAACCTCTCTAGGGAAAATCCTAAAACCCCCATGACCATATCTCAAGTAAAAAAAAATATCCAACTACAAATAGAAATAATACATACCTTTTGAACTCGTAGATAGATATAATGTACCTGGTCATTGTAGACCTTCCTGGGATCTTTCTTTCAGACTCTGGAGCCTAGCATCTTCATCTTCTCAAGTTTTCATGGATTTTTCCTATTGTACGCGATTGTTCCTTCTTCAGCATGTGTATGTATGTGCTCTATTCTCCTTTGGCCTGCATATGTACACGCTCTGTTCCACTGTATCTTGCATACACCTCAAAAAATAGGGTTTTTCAGTATTTTATGCAATTCCAAAAATGTATTCTTCAACCCTTCGTGCTACCTCAAACTTATGCAACTTTAGATGTATCAATGAGTACATGCGATAAACCTTACACAATAATAGATATTAAATGTTCTCAATAGGTGCTAATAGGAGAGCCTTGCTCTCTTATTTATACTTCCGTGTAGCTTCCTCAAGGGGTTACATTCTAAATGTTAGAATATGATGGATGTGCTCGTTTAAACATAGACAATATCACTATTGTCACCCAACCATAGGCTGAATCCACCCCCAATCACCTTAACCTTGACATAGAATCATTTAGAAAGAAAACCCTAGGCTAGATAGCCAAACAAGATAGCACACCTCTCTCTCCAAGGATAGCGCACCAAACAAGAGATGATCATAGATTCCAAACCATAACCAAGAAATATTCCAAGCCAAAACCAAAATCTACTAGTTGTAGAAGCTGCAACGGAAACTCTCCTCCAGACTTGCGCACAAACTAGCCAACTGCAATGCGCACAAGTGTTGCTTCTACAGTTCTGAGAATGCCTGCCAGAATGAAGACTAGCCTCCTGTATTTATACTAAAACTAGCAAACTTCCTGGGCTGACTTCTTATTCTTGTTGCCTATTTACTTAGTATATGATATTTCCTTTAGCCGACTTCTTCTCTTGGAGGCTAATAACCTAATACAAATTATCTTCTTAAGCCGACTTGTCTTCTAGGGTTATTAGCCAATTAATTAGGGTTTATTCTTGCTTTCCGAAATATTCTATTCTCATTAGGTTTACACGTGGAGGTAAATACCTCCCGCATATACCATAATATCAACACTCCCTCCTATCCAGGGAGGTATTTGAAGGTAATGGTCTTGAGAACAAACATACCATTCACCCGGTAGCATCAACATAGTCATATAGACTATCTCATGACTAGATCATGAGCACCATCATCACTATCAGTGTCATCAGTTGCATCATCTCTCGAAACCATACTCCATCTGAGTAATAAGACATGATGTTGGATAAGTCACTCACTCCACAGAGTGACATAAGATCCATTCTTCTAATCCAGACATATGTCCTAGAAGAATAAATGTCCTGAACCATTTTTCGTCTGGGAAATCTTTGTCCATTGATCATCCATCTAGCTGATAATAATTTCCAACACTATTGATAGTCTTCAAGGCAATCGAAACAATGTCATTCAATAGAACACAATTATGTCTATTCATATTAGTATACAACTACAATCCAGTGATACACTGCCACACCAAGTAGCACACAGATACTTGATTAGTGACATATAGTCACAATTAGTGGAACACATACACCTCAGTAGTATACATCTATTGTCCAGAGACATGCAGTCTCCATAATAATCATATCATCAACCTGGACAGAAAACATTGTTATGATATAAACTGAATCATCTGAGCCATTCTTCCACTCACGTCTGTGAGATCTATAAGGGTATCTTCCCTTAGAAGGTAAAACATCAATGATGAGCTATCTGGACTATTCTTCTCAAGCAAGGAAGAATAATTGTCCCAATTTATGAGCCTGGACCATTCACCTATCCGGGCCATTCCTTCGGCACTAAACAAAGTGAAACCTAGAGAGAATGAATCTACCCTAGGGAATGCTTGTCCCCGATTTCTAAACCTAGACCATTCACCTATTTGGGCCATTCCTCTGGTAATAAACAAAGTGAAACCTGGAGAAAATGAACATGCCCTAGGGAATGACTGTCCAGACCATTTCCAAAGGAAATGACTGTCCTGTACCAACCTCCAAAACAAACCATTCTTCGAAACTACTCACAACTGTGAGCTTCGAAATAATGATTGTCTGGCGAGGTGGACCAGTCTTCTTGACCACTACTGAGAGTGATTGTCAAGAAGAGAGACTGTCCTAGACCATTCTCCATGTTAAACACAAGGAGAATCGTTGTCTATGGTACATCATCAATCCATCGAACCATTTTCATTACGAAAATGACCGTTCGATCTAGACCATTTTCCGAACTCGAAAATGCCTATCCGTCAGAAATATAAAACCACTTTCCAAACTAGAAAGGAACTACTCATCCTGGACCATTTTTCAAACTGAAAAATGATTTTCCGTAAATCAATAACACATCAGTGCTCCCTCCCAACCTGGTAGTCATATCTTCCTTTTTCAATAAGGAAGTCGTCTCCATGAGCTCCAGCTTGAGTACACAAAATATTTTATCTTTTATATTTGAGAACCACTTTCTCTTTTCTGGACTTCATCATGGAGAGTGCAATGCTTGATCTCAATGTACTTCGGTATTTCTGGAACATTGGTATTCTCTGAAGGCTTCATATAGCTCTGATCAATATAGTATATCATTGTTGGATTCATCTTTTGTTTCCTACTATCTCATAACATCATGGCAAGGGTCAAGATGGAACATATCCGAGTGGTAATTCTTCTGCCATCATGAGGGTTTGTCATGGATTAGCAATCCATCATCCTGAGCTTCTGAGCAACCATTATGATACAGTATCTTTGTTATAGAATGTTTTTCACCACGCTTTTGTTGTACATTGGAGGCTCTGCACCAAGTTGTTTGAATCCATACAAGATCTTCTTCCATATACATACAAGGGTCTCTTTCTGGTATACCTCAAAACCTTGAGGTTGTTCTACATATGTTCTGTGTTCTAGAGAATAGTCTTTGCGTTCATCTTATGTAAACTCTAACCCATGGATGTTGCGGATGATATAATGGCTCATGTAGAGGTATGTCTAGTTTACTGGAACAAGCAATCATCATAGTCTTCTCCCTCCATCTGGGAGAACCTCTATTTATGGATCTCACAATGCTTTCATTCATAAGTCTTCCATACATTGTTCTTCATCACAACTTTCATTTCCTCTGCTTGATTTCTTTTAGTGAGTTCATATCAAGCTAGTAGTCTTGTGATTCTCGATACAATGACTGGTTGTTCTGGATTTTCTTTCTTTCTTGGAATATTCATGTTCTTCCTCATGTTTCTCTTTAGCTCTTAGGTCCATGGAGTTTTATATAGATTACATGCCCTGAAGATTCCAACTTCTTCCTTTCATCATAGGATCATGGATGTGGATGGACAACCAGGGATACTTCAAGGCTTGTTTTCGAAGAAGACTTCTTCTAAAGTCAAAATGAACATGTGCTTCTTTTCATGGTTGCTACCATTGATGGGGACATAGATAGATACGTCATCATCTTCAATGGATCATATTATTTAGGATTAGCTCCCTCCTAATCCTTTCTTCAGGCATGTTCTTATTTTTGGAATTATGTAAGCATGTCCCTCCAATTAAGAGAGCCCAGGATTTCATCTGCATCCTTATTGCCTTTTGCAAAGTGTCATGAGTCCTCTTCCAATTTCATCTTGATTGTTGAATTCTTTCTGTCTTTACTTCTAGTTTTCTTCAATATTGATTCTAATTTCGGCTTATCTTGCAGCTGCTACTTATGTAATAACTTCCACATGAATTGTTAATAGGTTTTGTTGATGTACTTCATCCTTTCAAGTGTATTGCCTGACTTGTATTCATTGTGATAGAAATCCTTGTCTTGTTTTTCTTCCATCGGTATAGTTTCTATTTTGAACATATTATCTTCTAGGAAATAGATATGCAAGATATGTACAGAGAACATGGTATGTACGAGAACTATGAAGAGTATTGTTACCTTTTCTTAGAAGAAGAAGTTTGTTTTGTCCTGCTTAGCTTTCTTTGAGGGTTCCCTTTCTTCAAAAACTTATGCTTCGTTTGTTTCCTTCCTTTTCTTTAACTCGGGACAATGATTCATGTAGTGACCATACTTTCGACAATTGAATCATTGTATTATTGACATATCTTTCTCTTGATTTGGTCTCTTCCTAGAGCCAAACTTCTTTTTATTCCTGAAATCCTTGAACCTTGGTGTGAAGGCTTGATCATCGTACTTATTTTGGGGTTTCTCTTTTGCACTGATCCTTGATTATTCTTGTGCACAGCAAGTCCAAAGTTCTTCAAATGTTGGATACTCCTTCCTTGTGTTCATGCTTGTGGAAAATGCATCCCATGTCTTGGGAAGACCATTGAGTATTATGTTTACCAATTCCTTCTCTGAATGATCTCTTCAATAGCTTGTAGTTGATCTCTTAACTGAGAGATTCTCACAAAGTATGATGTTATGTTTTCATCATCATTCATCTTCATGTCACGGAGCTCATTCTTCAGGCTCATTACTTGTCCAATGTTTATGACTGAGAAGATGTTTGATACCCTAGCGAACGTTCTTCAATGAGCTTAGTATCCCTATGGCTATGCTCCCTTCTAGTGGTTAGAATGAATGAAGGAGGTGTGGGCCCATAACTTGTTAGAATATGATGGATGTTCTCATTTAACCATAGACAATATCACTATTGTCACCCAACCATAGGTCGAAGCCACCCCGAGCACCTTAACCTTGACAGAGAATCATTTCGGAAGAAAACCCTAGGCTAGATAGCCAAAAAATATAGCGCACCTCTCTCTCCAAGGATATCACACCAAACAAGAGTTGATCAGAGATTCCAAACCATAACCAAGAGATAGTCCAAGCCAAAACCGAAATATGCTATCTTCAACAACTGCAACGGAAGCTCTTCTCCAGACTTGTACACAAACTGGCCAATTGTTGTGGGCACAAGTACTGCTTCTGCAGTTCTGAGAATATCTGCCAGAATGAAGACTGGCCTCCTGTATTTATACTAAAACTGGCAAACTGCCTGGGCCGACTTCTCACTCTGGGTGCCTATTTACATAGTATATGATATTTCCTTTAGCCGAATTCTTCTCTTGGAGGCTAATAACCTAATACAAATTATCTTCTTGAGCAGAATTGTCTTCTAGGTTTATTAGCCAACTAATTAGGGTTTCTTCTTGCTTCCCGAAATATTATATTCTCGTCAGGTTTACACGTGGAGGTAAATACCTCCTGCAGCTACCATAATATCAACACTAGCAAACTTAACCCAATTTCCTTATTTTAGGGCTAACCCACTTCTAACCACTTGTCCACTTCTAACCCACTTTGATACAAATAGTAAATTGTCCACTTCTAGTTGCAACTAAATTATTTTTAATTATTTTCTTATTGCAACAACTTAACCCATGATTAACTTCACCCACTTGACTAGTCAACTTTTTCTAGGAGCTTCTAGAATAATTTGACTTATTTGACCTTCGAGATAACTCATGAGGGTTCTCCAACTTCACAAGGACGTAAGTCTCTAACCATGAGCAGTTATGTGTTGTTCCACATATCACCGTAAATGGCATGACATGTACTATCCATCTAGAATTATTTTACCTGCAAATATATTAATCTTCATACTATCAATCAAACTGAATTCCCTTAACCATATTGTTAGGGCTACCAGACTTGCTTCAAGGGTTGACATCAATGACAACCAACCTAATTAATCAATAATATCCCCCTTTAGCATTGATGGAAAAACTCTGATGGAATCACTGAAGTCATATTGCTCATGCTCCCCCTATGACCATCACTCCCCTTGGAAGCATGCCTATGTGCTCTCTCTCCAAGCATCTAATTCTCTATCCTACATCTAATGAATCTCTCCCCCTTTGACATCAATGGAAAAGGTAACTTATGTCTGGATATTCTCCCCTTAACTGAACTATCCTTGGGGTTGTTCCCCCTTACCAAACTCTCCCTGAAATTTATCCCCCAACCTGAACTATCCTCTTTATGGTGCTTCCTTGTGTAAATATAAGACATGTAAGACAAGCATTCAAAAGAATTCATTTTGGAGTAGAAATTAATCTGAGTCTCTAGCGAAGATACTCAAAGGCTTCCCTTAGAAGCGGTTTTATGAAGATATATGCAACCTATTCTTTTGTTCCCACATATTCAACTATGATGTTCTTCTCTGCAACCTATACCCGTAGAAAGTGATACTTGATTGGAATGTGCTTCGTCTTGGAGTGCATCACTAGATTCTTTGATATGCTGATAGTGCTTGTAGTATCACAATATATTGGAATGGGCTCATCATACTATTGTGGGTGGTGTTAGTACTCATTTTCATTGTTGAATTTTTAGACTTTTGGTTACGACATGCACGCTACTGGAATAGTGAAATTCTTGCAGCGCCATCATAAAACATCATCTCACTTCCCAAAAAATCGTTGAAATTCTTCGCCATGCTCGTCTACAGGGCATATCTAGATCGCTTATGTTACTTGAGTAAAAATTGTGGCTTAACTTGTTAGTTTGTTGCTTTACTTTCAAGGTTTTTACAGACTCCGTGTTCATTTAGGCAAAAGGTTTGGCAAAAATATTGGCCAATCTCCCATTAAACCTATTGGGCATTGAGGTCAAACAACACCTGCCAATATGAGAGGGTGCTCTTAGTGCACTACACATTGATATATGTTAAAACCATTGACATACATGTTATTCTTTTGGCTCGTGTGGAATATATTTTGTTATATTAAAAGAAAATTCCAGCAAGCTTGTCTAAAAGAAGCATGAACGCCAAGTGTTGTTCATAATTAGGATATCATCTCCAGGTATACAGTATGGAGGTGTAAGGACTTATCTACAAAAGCGTTGAGACACATAGAAGTTGAGGCAGTCTACAGATGTTCTGGTCAAATGTAACAGTCAATGCATCAAACTAATTACCAAATGGAGAAATCTGATCTCTCGAGACCTTCGTGCATTGAATTGGTATTTGTGAATGTTGGGAAACGTTGGTTGAATATGAAGACAGGTGTCGAGAATCATGGTGTTCAAACGGCTGGCAGTTCTTGGAAAGTGTTCAAGGTACTTTCTCATCCTCCAACCGCCATACATCCCAAATCTCTGTCAGTAAATTATTGCTTGCAAATTTCATATATCGACAGGGCATCTCAGATGGAAAATGACAGAGTAAAGGTTTATGGTGTATCCATCATCGCCATTTTAGAGAACTCCCAGATGTCAAATTGAGCTTTCAATTTCCAAGTGCCCAAGAACGTCAAACAAATAGCGAATTTCTAACTTCTGTAAATTAATGGGATAGCATTGCAGTCGATGTGGTCTGTGTAAAACATGAGTTATTATGGAGACCATTGACTGTAACTGTAAAGAATGCCAACCATGATTCCTTGCAGCCAGTGGCATTAAAAGTTGTATTCAAGACATAGCAAGTTATTGCTTGTCATAGTTCATATTCCAATCAAAGTTTCACTATAGTTTGTGGTCCGTAACAACATAGAGAGTATATATATGGTACAAGATGGCATTCAAGATCATGAAATGGTGTTTCCAATAGCCACCATCTAGTATTACCTAAAACCGAAATCATTTGACTGCCATGTTGGGGTTCCAAATGTCCAAAGGATATTTCTTGAGTGTGAGCACACAACCCATTATGAGGAATGACAAAATCTAATGCTCATTCAATGTGTTGAGATAAGCTCCAGCAAGTGTCGGGGAATAAGATCTTGCACTGAAACTCAATTTAATGAGACATATAAATCTTTAGAAGATTTGATAGAGAAACTTGTATGAGGAGATTGGAGTAGAGAGCCGAGAGGGGAATTTGGGCAGAGGCCTGTGTAGGAATTATTGTAAGCCTATGGGCATTTATTTAAGTATTCATTTCTGACATTGAACATCCAAGTGTATTGTTTTACCAGATTTTGATCTCTTCATGTTTACATTCTGTCTTTGTCTTACTTAAAATAATTGCAGACATCGAGAATCAATGGTTGTTCATGGATGATAGATTCCCGAGCGGTAAAGATTTTTCCGTGATTGCCTATTATCCATGTGTTTTGTTTCAAGTACCGTCCCATCCATTTGACAGAGAGAATCTTTGTTTGGTGGATGTTCTACTATTTGTCACATTCTCTATTCTTCCATCCACCATCATATAAGTATTTTTTCTGATATGCAACTCACCGACCTTCAATCTAACAAGATGTTTACTTGACTCCATGCCCAATGGTGTTTTAACTGATCTGCATTTATCTTGTTTCTCTTATTCTTTCTCTTATCATCTACCTCATTTACCTTATTTCATAACCCAAACACATTCTTATTTATAAAATCATTGCAATAACTAAATATGTGCTAGGATTGACCCTATAGCAGTCTAGAGGAAACTTCTAGCACTAACAGGTGGGAAATCCCTCCTACGGACTAGCATTAAGGGTTTTACCATGCATGCATAAATGACCTAAATTCTCCTACTTCTTACCAACATCCCAATTGTTTGCACTCTTTTCATAAAAGTGAGTGCTTACATAAAA
>ML794026.1:203779-216971 GCA_009831015.1 Picea engelmannii
CCTGTGCGGACGAAATTTCAGTGATAACACCAATCATAAACCCCATTATTCATATGCAAATACAAGGTTAAAGAGATCAAGTTATTGTACCTTAATTTCTATGTTTGATGTCAATCCCTTTAACGCTTGGTCGCTCCTTAACTACAACTCTCCTCCCAACGTTGACCTGCATTCATAAAAGACAAATAAAGAACTCCACATGCATATGATCTATAAACTAATGGGTTAGAGATTCTATCAAAATATAATCAAATTTAAATATTGACAATCTCATATGGCAGGATGGGAAAAGTACTTCTTTTATTAATCTCACAAGAGTAACCTTACAATAGTGAGATCGGCCACTGCTCCTCGAATCTGGTCCTGGGCTCCTCTTCAATTGTGCTCCAACTGCTTCTGTATATGTTTCTCTTCACACAATAGTTGCAAAAGGTTGGGGCTAGGGGAATACTAAATCGGGTATAGTTTCCTTACTATCATTTTCCTCCTTCCAAATGGGACCCCTACCCCTTCTTTTATAGGCTAGAAAGGGCTAGGTATTTGGTCGAGTGACCGACTATGGGTAGTCAGATGATTTAGTTAACTTACCCAAAACTGTGTGTTTTGTCTGCAATATTCTATTTTTCATGTTTTCTAGGTATACGAGGGTTGTAGTGGGCCAGCCAACGTACACACACATGCAGTAGTGGAGCAGGGTGCATATGCCTTCAAAAAGGGTGTTTTTTAAGAAGTTGTTCAGTAGTGGCTTGGGAAAGAAGGAAACTGAGATGGCCTGATGCCAGGTAAGCATGTCTGGTGCAATTTAGGGTTATAACAGATGCCCCCTAATGTGTGAGGTCAGAAGAGCATCTGATGGCCGAAATACATTATCAATCTTCACCAACGTACCAAACAAGTGAGCCCAGGAACCGGAATTCGGGAGGTGCCATCTGCAAAATAATAATTGTCTCACCGAGGCAGGCATACCCATGCTTGGAATGAAATAAAATCATGGCTATCAATCAAATACACTATAGATCCATGTCATATAACTATATAAAGTGTAGTCGCGAGCAATACACAACGGATCTACATCTCGAAATCAAAAAAGATATACATGTATAGTATCCATCTTCTAGAAGCTGATAAAGCCTGGTGGTTGGAGATGAGGTCTTCAGAGCTCGAGCAACAACTTCAAAATCTTCATAAGTCGGGTAGGAGTGTAATATGAGTGTACAACTTCACTACCCAGAGGTATTCGATGGCTTGTCAGAAACGGACTAGAGGATTTTGATGATCAGGTTAAGGGCTTCATGGATTTCGAACAAAGACTTGATTGGGCTTTCAGGATGACCGAGCATGAGGGTAAGAGACAATCTGCAGAGGGGGTTGACTCAATCTTGGTAATAACTTCCCTTGGACAATAGCACGACAAAAAAAGAGACTCAGGTAGCATGATATTTTGACATAAGTTCACGATGCAGAAGGCACTGCAAACTCTCCATATGTTTGGGAGAATAACCAAATGGAGGAGGACACGGCTCTATGTAGCGAGTACAGCTTCCTAAGGTCATATTAAATACCAAGTCTTGATGAAAAAATGTAAGGATGTGATTTGTCCAAGGGCGACTCATTGTGCTGCCAATAAAAAGAAAATACTTTTCCCTTCCTCTTCTTCGGGTATATTTATTTTTTTTTTGTCTTTTTCAATAATTTTGGAAATCTTGAAAAGGAATAAAAGAATGCTATGTTACAAAGGAGGATCAAGTGTCACGGATGTTAACGCTCTGTAAATTTCCTAGAGGTTGTCAAAAAAGAAGAAATCTATGGGAGGTAACTTTGTCCAACCACTTCGAAGATGGGATCTAGCCCTACCAGCTTTAGAGAGGGATCTCTCTGTATGATTTAGATATATTTCAAATTTAAAATATTAGGATAGTTAAGTAAAATATGTTTGTTTTGTTTGTTGTAGTTTTCATTGGGTTGGTTGAGAGAGCTTTACACATCCATTGGGCTATGGGGTCTGTATCATGAAATAAAATCTAAACCAGAAAATAAAGAAACTTTTCACAGGGCGAGATAATGCAATCGTTGGATTCTTTTAGCAGCATAAACGAGGAATAGCAGAAAAGGCGAGAATGTCAATTACAATAAGGAAGCAGTTAAGAATTTCTTTATCGTAAAATCAGAAGATGAAACACTAAAATATTTTAAAGTCAGAAACAGGGTATACAATGATAAATCCTGCAACATTCGTTACTTTCAAAGATTAGATTTAGAAAACAGACCGATAACTAAGCGAGAATAACATTTAACTTAGAAAGGAAAACATCACCAATGAGTACACGCAAGAATCCTGTGAAAATGCCTCTTTGTATTAATGGAAGATCTTCTTGAAAAATATTACAGTCTAATTACTCGCAGGGCGTAAAGATCAACCCTCAATACTTCGAAAAGTGAAGTATTTATAACCCAAAATTACAAACGATCTTGTCATTAAAGATCAGGACGTGGTAAATTTATTTTTAGCTTAACTAACTTAACAAATTACAAAAATATAGGAAATTGTTTAATGATGTGTCGAAACTTCATGTTGTTTTCTGGGTGAACCATTAGTGAGGCCTCTGCACGACATCGTCTGAATGGATAGCTGACTGGGCTAAAACAGCTCATCGACTACTCGATTAGCTTGCAAATCTCTTCCCATCAAAGATGACTGGGAACGCTGACTTTGAGTAACCTCCGGTAGACTTCATCCATCTCTGTGTACTTGGAAACAGTAGGCTTGATGATGAATATGTACCGGATCTCATGTTGTATGTTGATGTCCAACTGTAGTGCATCTAGGAATGCCTTGCCAGTGATACTGCCTTGAATTCCTGAAAATTTCAAACTGTCCTTAGCCACATCGGCTAGTCTCTTTTTGTAATCGCGGAGCATCATCAATTTGTCATTTATCATCTTCAAACCAGGAATACCTTTCTTCTGTAGAGCCTCGATCTTGCTGAAAAACCTCTGTACCCCTAGGTTCATAGCCTGAACCTTTTCTTCCAGCTGTAGCATTAGTCCTTTCTTGTTCAAGACTCTCTTGACCTCAAGGATGGTCTCCGTTCTATCCTCAATTCTCATCTATTACATCTCCTCTCTGGTTTTAGAATTCAGGAATTTGATGATTTCATTAGCCTCTGTGGGAATCTCTCTCAGTTCTGATCTAATATTCTCGATGGATTTTTTACTTCTCTGTACCAATTCATTTTGCTCAAACATAATATGTATCATTGGCCATATTTCATTCATAGACTTGGTGATGTATGTCCAGACACTTTCTTTGACTTCGGCCAGTGTTTTTCCTACCACTGTTTGCTTCCGAAGCTATTGTAACTCTTGTTTGAGGTGGTCTGACACTTGTTTTTCCTTGGAGTAGCTGGTTTGGTAAGAAGATTTGAGTTCCTGAAGGTTCTCAATCTCCTTTTTGAGCCTGCTAATCTCTGTCTCCTGCAGATTCATCTCTTCCATAGATTTAGMCAATTCAACCATCTTTTCCAGAGACGTCAGTGGATTTGCTGATGGAACTTCTGCTAGTGACACTGTGCTCACTCCTGAGAGTGGAACTTCACTCAATGGAATGGCTTCCATGGGTTTCGGTTGTTCTTTCTCTTTCACTAGCTTCTCTATTTTAGCTTCCATTTCCTTCAATTGTGCATTATGCTCCATGATCAACTTAAGCATCTCATCTTTTTCTCCTTATGTCTCCGATATTCCCTTTGCATGCGAGTCTACTGTTGGTGGAAGCTTCAATTGTTTCCTCAAAGACATTATGTCGGCATTTTTCTTCTTGTTCATCTTCTCGACTGCTTTCACATTCGAGGGGTCATACCCGATCTTGAGGACCAGTTCCTCCGACGTCTTAATCCTATTATCCTTGGCAAAGGATGATATTTTCTCCAACTTCAACTACGTCTGGATGTTATTCAGAGAAACTTGTAACCTGGAGGCAGTAGTGGAAGCATGTGCCAACGTGGAGAAAACCATTTCTCCAGTTTGCCTGTGCAGATCCATTTGATCAGTTGGATGCACGTCCTTAGTCTGGAATTCAAAATTTCCCCTTTTGTAATTGGTGATTACCTTTGGGTCTGGCACCTATGCTTGGAGAAACGCCATGTGCATTCTTCCCTTCTTAGTGTCGAATGTCGATAGCAGCCTATGTTGCGTAGTCGACGTATGCTTCCAGAACTGGGTGTATGTGCTGCTAGTTAGAGTCTGATTCTTTTTCTTGATTAAATCATATTTCTCAAAGATACTTAGCTTCATTCCTGTCTTGCCTCGCTGGTTGATTGGTGGAGCATCTATAGGCTTCTTTGGTAATACTGAGATTATGATCTGCTTGTTTCTTGTACTGAGGAGCGACCGATCAACCTCTGTCATTGTTGTGGATGGAATTTCCTTTTCTTTAGTTGGTTCAAGAGCCAGACTGGACTTTGGCCTCTTGGTATGTAGTCGAAATTCTTCAGATGATACTTCAGTGACAGGAGGTGACAGATCCTGCCTAGGCCTTTTCTCTTTTGGAGCCTGTGGTGTGGTCTTCTGTGATACAGTGACCGGGAGGTCCTGTTGTTCTGTCTCAACCAAAGTATTTGGCTCCCATTCTGTTTGGTTGGAAAATTTTTCTACCTCGGGCCTAGATATGTGAACATACGGGATATTCTTATTTTTTATCCTCATCTCGAAAATTATCCCGCACAGATCATAGTGCCATGTGAAACTAACAAAGAATTTCATTTCCTTCAGCAGTCTGTTTGCTTCCTCCCTGGCACCTCAACTGTTGCAGATGAAAGACCCAATCTTCCCTTTGATTCTAAGTTGTTGCTTCTTCTTCAAAGACACAAAATGTATATCATCTGAGTTTATCATCTGCCTTATGTATTCCAGGGAAAAAATTATGACAGGTAAATACTTGGGTAGCTTATATGGGGCCAACTCGCACCCATTGACCCTGATATCAATGTGATTTTGGTACATGTACCAATCACCAGTCTTTGTATGGTCCGAGAAATGTAGGATCCTCTGAACTTTGTCATTAATTCTGGGTTCGGGCCTCCCGCTAAGCATACTCACCACTGGGTGGTAGAACTTCTCGATGAACTACTTGAAACTAAATTCTGTGGAGTTATGTCTGAGCAGAGAAGTCCATGCAGTTACCACCTGGGGTCTACCATCTTCGTCCATCTTCTGCATAGAAAAAAAAAATTGTCCACTTGGAAGAAAACGAACAGGTATGCCAGTATTGAAGAATACCGGAACATGCCTTCTGTGGCAAAATTTATGAATTTCTCATGAATGTTGTCCGCCAGGAACGTGCTGAAGTCAAACTGTGTAGTGGGTTTCTCATCTGTGGAGAAAATAGACAGAAATCCCAAAATGGGTTCATCTACTCATTGATCCAAAAAATAACCAAGCAAGCTGCACAACAACGTGATAACCTGGTTTTGTTTTATTGAGAATAGGGAGGAAGGATAAGGGGGGTTTGTAGTGGGGAGCTGAGTGGATTATGGAAGAAAAAACTCAAAAATCTGAGCTCTTTGAGGAAACGTCAGCTTCTGGTACATCTCTGTGATGAGCTCAAGGTTAAAAGGTGAGGCGGAGTCGACTCGGGATATTTACATCATTTGGTCGATGGTTTATGGCATGATGAGGAAAAGAATTTCCCCGGACGAGGATAGGATGGCTCTTTGCTCTGGGATATAGTGGGCTTGGGACTTGAGGGTGAATTCTGGGAAGTGGTGAATCTGGGGGAAAATATACAAGGGTAGGTTGGACTCCCAGAGTCCAATTTCATCACTTTGGTCCATGAAAACTTCTTTAATCCATTATTGTAGGTCTGCAAAGTCGAAATCGCATTTTGTGTATGTGATTAAGTAGTCTTTGTCAGCTAGAGGAATCCTGTCGAGGTCGATAGGAGGCAGGAGAAACGGGTTCTCTTCACCTTCTGTTTGTTTTGACTTTTGTGCCATTACTGTAACAATACCTGCAAATAAAACAAAAGTTAGCGGGGATGACTGTAGATGTGGGCGACTGACTGTAACGGAGAGGAAAATGGGGTAAATTATCTGGTGCGATGAGTGGGTAAATGGTGAAGGAATGAAGGGTGAGGGTAGTTTTGAGTAAATGAGTATCCGTTGGGCACGGGAGACAGGTCAGCTGGTTAACGGATAAGTTAGCCAGTAATAAATGGCCAACGGGTCATTTGGAACGTGAGATGGCAGGTGACAATGACTGAATCATACGGATGAGTGACGTGGTGGTTATCAATTGGGGGAAAATACCATGGTGAAAGGACTTGACAGAGTTACGAGATGTGACTCTGACGGAAAAGGTGGATAATGATCTTTAACACACATTCCAGACCCCCCCCCCCTCCATTAAAGGAAAAATGGATGGGGGGGGTCCGGAATCCAATATAGACCGTAGATCTAGGCGCTAAAACTTGGGTCGTTCAGATGTGCACATACATTATCTCTGATTCCGGACCCCCCCCCCCAACCGCTAAAGGTAGAACAGTCGGGGGGGTCCGAAAGACTTGTCCACCGTAGATCTGGGCACGAGCATCTGAGGCGTTGATACATGAGCGGTGCATAAATGCAAGTGCGAAAGCATATGCGCCCAAAGAACTTAGGATAAGTGCATATCGTGGGTTTTCCCAAGCCTTCACATGTTTATATCACCAAGGGGTTAGACAAACAACCTTTTAAGCATCCAAAACATGGTCCAACATTGATCATCGAGTTGGTTTTATTGAAATAAAGAAAACTACCCTATGTTCTAACCTAATTTCCTATGACAATTAGCCCAGATTAAATTGTTGGACTAAGAAATTACTCTACCCTAGGGCTATCTGACCAAGATTAGGTAGTCTGGTCAAATGTATTCACTAACTAACCTAGATCACTTGGCTAAGATTAAACAGTTTATCCAGGCTTATTCACTATTCCTATCAACATCAATTTAAAAGAACTTGGCCATGCTTTAAAGGTATGGACCAAGTCACTGTTATTGCATGGGGCTCTATTGAATTTATTTTATGCCCTCTTTTATTCTATTTCTTTCTTTTTCTTTCTTTTTCTTTGTCTTTCTTTTCTTTTTCTTTTCTTTTTCTTTTTCTTTTTTCTTTCTTTTCTCAAATTATTTGCATAATGAAAAATCATTTGACAAGAAAAAACACTAAAGAGATAACATTTCAGTCACCAGTTGATCCTATAAATTATAGGGTTATAACAGCGGCTCCACCTGGGGATGGTACTCTCCTTGTGAAGTGCCAAGAATCATGATTCCTAATGTTCTAAAACTTTCTCCATAGTCGCCTTTGTTGCTCGATTGGTTTTATTTCGAAAAATTGGAAGACAATGGTTAGTGGCTTAGGGCCTTCTCTCCGGGCTTCAACCATCTGACCAAAGTTATTCGCTCATAAATTCACAAGCAAAATGAAAATGGTTTGTACAATGGAAAGTGTGACTTCAGGTCCCTACTGAGGCGGTGAGTAATGCTTCAGCATTCTTCCATTTACAGGTCCTCCTGGTAGGTCTATCCCATCACTGTTGTTGAGCAAGAAGGCGTTATTCCCTCTGAATGCTTGAATCATGTATGGTCCCTTCCACAGACTATCGAATTTGTCGTGCGTTCCCTTGTCTTCATTTCGGGAATCCCATCTCAGCACCAAATATCCTAGCTCGAAATCATCCTCCTTGGTTCTTTTGTCAAAAATCTTCTTAATGCTTTCTTGGACTACCTGAGTCTTGTTGTATACTTCTTCCCTGGACTGCTGCAAATGGATCATCTGGTTGATCCTTCTTTGGGAGTCGTTCGGCTCGGCTTGCACGTCTTGCAGCAATTTCATGAAAGGAACTCCTAAGGAAGTGGGAAAGACTGCTTCTGTGCCATAGACCAACTGATATGGTGACATACTAATTGACCTTTTGGTGGTCAGTCTATCGGCCCATAGTGCGAAAACCAACTTGTTATGCCACGACTTTTTGTTTTCTTGCAAATTTTTCTTGATAATGTTTACCAGGGTTTTATTTGATGATTCTGCCAGCCCATTTCCCTGAGGGTAGTGAGTTGTGGAATGACCCAAACCAATATGATACTGGTTGCAGAAATCTATGAGTTTCTTAGATCAAAAAGTAGTTTCATTGTCAATTATAATCTTTCTAGGACATCCAAAACGGGACAAGATATTATTTTCAAGAAATTTAATAATAACAGAATCAGTAGCTTGCATGCTTGGTACTGCTTCGATCCATTTTGTAAAATAATATGTGGCAGTAAGAATCCACCTGTGTTGGACCGAAGAAGGAGGATGTATTTCTTCGATGAAGTCTAATCCCCATTGCTGGAAAGGGGCCTCAACGGAGATTGGTTTCAAGGGTAGAGGAAGAAGTTCCCTTTTGCCTTCGAACAGCTGACATTGATGACCAGAAGTCACTTTATGATGCACATCAACGAATAGATTTGGCCAATAGAATCCAGCTCTCAGGATTTTATTAGTTTTGGTCTTCCAACTCAAATGGCCACCACAGTCTCCTGCGTGAAAATCCTGCAGTACTTTGTCAGCTTCATCCTTCAATAGACAATTTAACAAAATACCTCCAGGATCTTTCTAATACAGATTTCCTTCTAGAATGCAAAATTTTAATGCTTTCAATTTCAAAAACCTAGCTTTAGTTTTGGTCAGACCAGGGGGAGCTTGTAAATTATGCAAAACAAATATCAGGTCTGTGTACCATGGAGAGTTGAGAAATACCTCCCTCACTCTTGGAGTTGCCTGCTCACCCTGTTCATCTATTGCAGCTAAGAAATTAATGTCAAGAGCATGGAAATTTGATTCAGCCATTAACTTTGCTAGACCTCAACCTTTAATCAGTTTAGTAGGCTTAATCTCTATGTCATACTCTAGAATGATAGCAATCCATTTTCCTCTTCAGCCGTCCAGATTGTCCTGGGTTAAAATGTCTTTTACTACCACATTCGGAACATATGCAATGGTGTGGGAATGGAGAATGTATACTCTAAAATCTTTTATGGCTTTCACCAAGGTAAAAGCTTTTTTATCCATTATTTTATAATTCAAAGCAGCATATCTTAAAGATTTACTGAAAAAGGCTATGGGTTGTTCATACCCTTCGTTGTTTTTCTGTAGTAATACTGCTGCAATGGTATGTTCAGAGGCAAAAGAAAAAAGATAAAAATCTTTAGTGAAGTCAGGACTGATCAAGACTGGAGTTTGACTTTTTCAAAAGACTTCCTGGACTCGTTGTCCCACTTTATTTTTGTGTCCTTTTTTAACATGTTTGTGATGTTCCTGAGAAGCTCAGCCAGGTTGGGTATGAATCTTCGCAGAAAGTTTATTTTTCTGATAAAAGACTGTAACTCCTTGATATTTCTTGGGTGTTCTAATTTCTGAATGGCCTTGATTCTGCTGGGGTCTATTTTAATTCTTTCCTTAGAGATTATGTTCCCTAGCAGTTTACCTTCCTCTAATCCGAAAAGGCTTTTCTTAGGATTCAAAGAAATCCCAAATTTCCTGCATTTCTCAAAAACTCGTCTGAGATGTCGTAAGTGCTCGTCATCAAATTGGGAAAACACAGTTACATCGTCCAGATAGATGACAATAAATTTGTCAAGTTCTTCCACAAAAGCAATGTCCATCGCTCTCTAGAAAGTGGCCCCAGCGTTCATCAACCCTAAAGGCATTTTCACATACATGAAAGTACCCCATGGTGTTGTGAAAGTGGTTTTTTCTTGGTCATATGGGTGAACGAGGACCTGATTATAACCCGAGAACCCATCCAGTAAAGAGCAAGGATGATTTTAGGGGCTAAATTTCGCTCATGGGATAATTTTCCATGGTTTTTCCAAAAACGAGATTCGCTATTTTAAAAATTATTCACCCAAATTCTATAGGATACAATTATTTTACTTTAAAAATCGCTAAAAGTTTAAAAAACACTGTATAAAATCCTTAGAATTTTGAATATTTTTCAAAAATATCGTCAAACATTTATATTTGGCATATGAAGGATTAGTAAGATTCGCCAAGGTTTCTACATTTTAAAATAAATTTCCATCCTTAAAATCATCCCTGGTAAAGAGATTCGACTGGATCCGACTACCCTTTGTAATATGTGGTCCATTTTTGGCAATGGGTAATTTTCCTTCAGAGAGACCTTATTCAGATTTCGGAAATCGATGCAAAGCCTGATTTCTCCGGATTTCTTTCGTGTTGGGACCAAATTTGAAACCCATTTGGAAAATCGTAACGGGACTATCATTTTAGCATCGTACATTTTTTTGGTTTCCTTTTCTATCAGGAGAAGTAGCTTGGGATTGATTCTCCTAAGTTTCTGTCTGAAATGTTTTTGATCTTCTTTTATTGGAATCCTATGTTGTATGATGTTGGTGTCATAAGCTTTCAAGTCCTCGTAACCCCAGGCAAATACGTCTAAATATTCCTTGAAAATCTCGATCTATTTGAGTTTCTTCTCAGGGGGTAATGATTTGGAAAGTTTCACCATCTTGGGTTTCTCTTCTGTCCCTATATTACAATCTTCTACTTCTTGACCACTGGCTTCAATTTTCGGTTTTTTAGCTACATCATTAAAATCAAATACGTCTTCTAAAGGAACTGAACCCCTAGGTAAAACATTACTTTTTAAATGCAAAACATCAGCTTCTATCTCATCCTTACCTAACTCTCCTGAATCTATCTTATTTACACTATCATTTCCAAAATCAAGTCCTTTTACAATTTCATCTTCATTTTCTAAGTCTATGTTTGTACACTTGAAATCATTTTTACATTGTAGGAAATCTTCAATTTGATCATCATTACCAAATACCTGCCAGTATCTAATGTTGTCTGGAACAGTTGGTCTGCACTTCACCTCCACCGTGTATGGGCAAGTGGAACGAAAAGGTATCTTGCATGTGGATGCTGACGTAGCTAACCCATCTGCTAAAATATTATGTCCCCTAGGCATCACCTACAAATCAACTTCAGTGAAACATTTAAGGGCGTCTAGAATAGAATTCCTATAAGCTCTAATACGGGGATGTTTTGTTGCATACTCACCTTTAATTTGCTTGATTATTAACTCAGAATCACCTCTTACCATAATTTGTTTGGCACCAACCTTCTTTAGAAGTTTCAAACCGAGCATCAAGGCTTCATACTTGGAAATATTGTTAGTGCATTGAAAATTTAATTTGTAAGAATGGTTTTCCGAATGCTTGGAACTGTGATTGTGCAACCAAACTCGTGCTCCAGCTCCTTCTTTGCTTACAGCTCCATCAAAGTCCATGCTCCAAAAATCCACTGGCAATTCTTCAGTTATCACATTTTTCTTTCTTTCTTCCTTAATGATTTATTGGCCTTCGTCTGGACCAGATGTATCTTCTTCCAGTTGAGTGATTTGTTCTCCCGTATCGCCATTGTTATATAGGATAAAGGAATCTAGGTTAGAATTGGCAGAGTATAGAGGATATTTATGTGGTTTTTCTTGGCTGCTAACCATGTATTTCATCAATGTTTCTCTGTATAGTCTTCTTTGTTGCCCAAAAATTGGGACAGTGGCATACGACATATCCAACTGCAAAGTACCTTTCAACTTGTCCCCCCAAGACTGGGACAGCAACATACCATATTTCAGGGGAATGTCTGCAACCACAACATCCATGACCATGCTTTTTGCGGGAATCTGAACCAGGGTGATACACAGATCCTTGATCAAGCCGATACATCTAACTTTACTGGAGTCAAAAAAGTGTAAGTCCTTGTAAGGTCTGGTAACCTCAAGTCCCAGTTTTTCCATCACTACTTTAGGCATCAAATTATGGGAAGCACTTGAATATAACATAGCATTATGCATAATCATGTCATGTATATTAAGGCTGATGTAAAAAGGAGTGACATCACCATTGTCGGTCTAACCATCCACTTCAGGTCCGAACAGGAGTTCAGGTTGATCATCTGTAAGGTTTACAGTATCTGAATGATTCGTTGATCCAACGGTTAAGGCCTTCGTGCCTATATCAGGTTCAATGCTTAGTGCTTTGATCACCTGCAACCGATAAGCATCTTTTCTCATCAACTCGGAAAGGGGAATGGGAATTTTTACTTTGGATAATTCCCATTCGAGGTTGAAAGGTGTAGGTGCTATGCTTTGGCTCAACAATTCTGATTTGTCCACCACACTATTCTGGCCAGAAGTATTTGGTGGGTTAGTTGATGAAACCTCAGTCTGTGATGATCTTTTCAGAATAGTAAGGTTTCTTTTTGTTGGAACTTCAGCATTACCTTTCTTAGGGCTCTTCTCGGCAAAAGGCTCAGGGGATTTTTGGGTTTCGACTATCTTCTTCGTTTCGGTCACCTTTTTTGGAGAACTTACGTCTGTCTTTTTACTTGGCAGATTGTACTGTCGGTGTACCTCCAAAATAGCATTTTCAAATGCCTTCTATTCGAAGTCTTCAGCTTCTTCACTTACCTTTGTTTGAGAGAGAAGAAAAAGTTCGTGTTCTTCCTGGGTAAGGAAAATAGATTTGTTAGCATGAATGCCCATGAGGTTTATGTGAGTATCCTCCAGTTCTTCAATTACTTCTTCTCCTTCATCGGCATAATTTTCTTGTAAAGGAGGTCTGATCTATTGATCAAGACCTCTCTGTTCCCTTTGATCCCTAGGATCTCTCTACCTGATTTGAGGAGGGTTTCTTCTGAAATTAGGATTCCGAATTTGAGGAGCCGGTGGGTTTTCTCTAGGAGGATTTCTTTCGGATACAGTAAGTCTCTCCATCATTCTTTCCATTTCTCTGGGCAAGGAATCCAATTTGGAATTGAAAGTTGATGTGGAAGGTTCCTCTTTGATTGTGACTCTCCTCTTTGTCCTCTGTCGTGCCCTTTTTGCCAACAGGTTGGCCTCCACACTTATTGCACTTTTCTGCATGTTCTCCAGGGTGGTCGAGTTTCTTTCCCTTAATTGATATGACATATCGGCATCAAAACCATCAGGGAATTTTATCATTGCCAAACCTTGTGGAGGTTTAATATCGGTTGGAATTGCATTGTACAGGTTATTGAAACGGGTGCAGTAATCTTGTACTGTCTCACCTTGATTTCTTCTGATGTTTTCGTATTCTGACAAGATTTGGAGAGGGTTTTTCTTTA
>ML794026.1:217543-293445 GCA_009831015.1 Picea engelmannii
CTCTGTATGATTTAGATATGTTTCAAATTTAAAATATTAGGCTAGGTAAATAAAATATGTTTGTTTTGTTTGTTGTAGTTTTCGTTGGGTTGGCTGAGAGAGATTTACACATCCATTGGGCTATGGGGTCTGTATCATGAAATAAAATCTAAACCAAAAAACAAAAAAACTTTTCACAGGGCAAGATAATGCAATCGTTGGATTCTTTTAGTAGCATAAACGAGGAATAGCAGAAAAGTAGAGAATGTCAATTACAATAAGGAAGCAGTTAAGAATTTCTTTATCGTAAAATCAGAAGATGAAACACTAAAATATTTTAAAGTCAGAAACAGGGTATACAAAGATAAATCCCACAACGTTCATTACTTTCAAAGATTAGATTTAGAAAACAGTGTGATAACTAAGCGACAATAACATTTAACTTAGAAAGGAAAACATCACCAATGAGTACACGCAAGAATCCTGTGAAAATGCCTCTTTGTATTAATGGAAGATCTTCTTGAAAAATATTACAGTCTGATAACTCGCAGGGCGTAAAGATCAACCCTCAATACTTCAAAAAGTGAAGTATTTATAACCCAAAATTACAAACGATCCTGTCATTAAAGATCAGGACGTGGTAAATCTATTTTTAGCTTAACTAACTTAACAAATTACAAAAATCTAGGAAACTATTTGATGATGTGTCAAAACTTCATGTTGTTTTCTGGGTGAACCGTTGGTGAGGCCTCTGCATGACCTCGTCTGTCTGGATAGCTGACTGGGCTGGGACAGCTCATCGACTACTCGATAAGGTTGCAAAGCCCTTCCCATAAAAGATCACTAGGAACGCTGACTTTGAGTAAACTTCGGTAGACTTCATCCATCTCTGTGTACTTGGAAAAAGTAGGCTTGATGGTGAAGATGTACCGCATCTCATGTTGTATGTTGATGTCCAACTATAGTGCATCTAGGAATGCCTTGCCAGTGATACTACCTTGAATTCCTGAAAATTTTGAATTGTCCTTAGCCACATCGGCTAGTCTCTTTTTGTAATCGGGGAGAGTCATCAACTTGTCATTTATCACCTTCAAACCAGGAAGACCTTTCTTCTGTAGAGCCTCGATCTTGCTAAAAAACCTTTGTACCCCTAGGTCCATATCTTGAACCTTTTCTTCCAGCTATAGCATCGGTCCTTTCTTGGTCAAGACTCTCTTGACCTCAAGGATGGTCTCCGTTCTATCCTCAATTCTCATCTCTTCCAGCTCCTCTCTGGTTTTAGAATTCAGGAATTTGATGATTTCATTAGCCTCTGTGGGCATCTCTCCCAATTCTGATCTAAGATTTTTGATGGCTTGTTTACTTCTCTGTACCAATTCATTTTTCTCAAACATAATATGTATCATTGGCCATATTTCATTCATAGACTTGGTGATGTATGTCCAGACATTTTCTTTGACTTCATCCAGTGTTTTTCCTGCCACTGTTTGTTTCTGAAGCTATTGTAACTCTTGTTTGAGGTGGTCTGACACTTTTTTTTCCTTGGAGTAGTTGGTTTGGTAAGAATATTTGAGTTCCTAAAGGTTCTCAATCTCCTTTTTGAGCCTGCTAATCTCTGTCTCCTGCAGATTCATCTCTTCCATAGATTTAGCCAATTCAACCGTCTTTTCCAGAGACGTCAGTGGATTTGCCGATGGAACTTCTGCTAGTGACATTGTGCTCACTCTTGAGAGTGGAACTTCACTCAATGGAATGAATTCCATGGGTTTCGACTGTTCTTTCTCTTTCACTAGCTTCTCCATTTCAGCTTCCATTTCCTTCAATTGTGCATTCTGCTCCATGATCAACTTAAGCATCTCATATTTTTCTCCTTCTGTCTCTGCTATTTCCTTTGCCTGCGAGTCTACTGTTGGTGGAAGCTTCAATTGTTTCCTCAAATACATTATGTAGGCATTTTTCTTCTTGATCATCTTCTTGACTGCTTTCACATTCGAGGGGTCATACCCGATCTTGAGGACCAGTTCCTCCAACGTCTTAATCCTGTTATCCTTGGCAAAGGATGATATTTTCTCCAACTTCAACTACGTCTGGATGTTATTCAGAGACACTTGTAACCTAGAGGCAATAGTGGAAGCATGTGCCAACGTGGAGAAAACCATTTCTCCAGTTTGCCTGTGCAGATCCATTTGATCAGCTGGATGCACGTCCTTAGTCTAGAATTCAAAAGTTTCCCTTTTGTAATCGGTGATTACCTTTGGGTCTGGCACCTGTGCTTGGAGAAATGCCATGTGCATTCTTCCCTTCTCAGTGTCGAATTTCGATAGCAGCCTGTGTTGTGAAGTCGACGTCTGCTTCCAGAACTAGGCGTATGTGATGCTAGTTAGAGTCTGATTCTTTTTCTTGATTAAATCATATTTCTCAAAGATAATCAGCTTTGGTCCTGTCTTGCCTGGCTGGTTGATTGGTGGAGTATCTGTAGGTTTCTTTGGTAATACTGAGGTTATGATTTGCTTGATTCTTGTACTGAGGAGTGACCGATCAACCTTCATCATTGTCGTGGATGGAATTGCCTTTTCTTCAGTCGGGTCAGGAAACGGACTGGCCTTTGGCCTCTTGGTATGTAGTCGAAATTCTTCAGATGATACTTCAGTGACAGGAGGTGACAGATCCTTCCTAGGCCTTTTCTTTTTTGGAGCCTGTGGTGTGGTTGTCTGTGATACAGTGACCGGGAGGTCTTGTTGTTCTGTCTAAACCAAAGTATTTGGCTCCCATTCTGTTTGGTTGGAAAATTTTTCTACCTGAGGCCTAGATATGTGAACATACGGGATATTCTTATTTTTTATCCTCATCTCGAAAATTATCCCGCACGGATCATAGTGCCATGTGAAACTCACAAAGAATTTCATTTCCTTCAGCAGTCTGTCTGATTCCTCCCTGGCACCTCGATTATTGTAGATGAAAGACCCAATTTTCCCTTTGATTCTAAGTTGTTGCTTCTTCTTCAAAGACACAAAATGTATATCATCCGAGTTTAGCATCTGCCTTATGTATTCTAGGGAAAAAATTCTGACAGGTAAATACTTGGGTAGCTTATATGGGGCCAACTCGCACCCATAGACCCTGATCTCAGTGTGATTTTGGTACAGGTACCAATCACCAGTCTTTGTATGGTCCGAGAGATGTAGGATCCTCTGAACTTCATCATTAATTCTGGGTTTGGGCCTGCCGCTGAGCAGACTCACCACTGGGTGGTAGAAATACTCGATGAACTGCTTGAAACTAAATTCTGGGAGTTATGTCTGAGCAAATAAGTCCATGTGGTTACCACCTGGGGTCTACCATCTTCGCCCATCTTCTGCATAGAAAAAGAAAAAAAATTCCGCTTCGAAGAAAATGAACAGGTATGCCAGTATTGAAGAATACCGGAACATGCCTTCTGTGGAGAAATTTATGAATTTTTCGTGAATGTTGTCTGCCAGGAATGTGCTGAAGTCAAACTGTGTAGTGGGTTTCTCATCTGTGGAGAAAATTGATAGAAATCCCAAAATGGGTTCATCTACTCATTGATCCAAAAAATAACCAAGCAAGGCACATAGCAACGTGATAACCTGGTTTCATTTTATTGAGAATAGGGAGGAAGGATAAGGGGGGTTTGTAGTGGGGAGATGAGTGGATTATGGAAGAAAAAACTCAAAAATCTGAGCTCTTTGAGGAAACGTTAGCTTCTGGTACAGCTCTGTGATGATCTCGAGGTTAAAAGGTGAGGCAGAGTCGGCTCGGGATATTTGCATCATTTGGTCGATGGTTTCTGGCGTGATGAGGAAAAGAATTTCCTCATACGAGGATAGAATGGCTCTTTTCTTGGGGATATAGTGGGCTTGGCACTTGAGGGAAAATTATGGGAAGTGGTGAATCTGGGGGAAAAGATACAAGGGTAGGTTGGACTCCCAGAGTCCAATTTTGTCACTTTGGTCCAGGAAAACTTCTTTAAGCCATGACTATAGGTCTGCGAAGTCGAAATCCCATTTTGTGTCTGTGATTAAATTGTCTTTGTCGACCATAGGAATCCTGTCAAGGTCGACAGTAGGCGGGAGAAACGGGTTCTCTTCACCTTCTGTTCATTTTGACTTTGGCGCCATTACTATAACAATACCTGCAAATAAAACAAAAGTTAGCAGGGATGACTGTAGATGTGGGCGACTGACTGTAACGGAGAGGAAAACATGGTAAATTCTCTGGTGCGATGAGTGGGTAAATGGTGAAGGAATGAAGGGTGAGGGTATTTTTGAGTAAACGGGTATCCGTTGGGCGCGGGAGACAGTTCAGTTGGTCAACGGATAAGTTATCCAGTAATAAATGGCCAACAGGCCATTTGGAATGTGAGATGGTAGGTGAAAATGACTGAAGCATACAGATGAGTGATGTGGCGGTTATCGATTGGGGGAAAAGACCATGGTGAAAGGACTTGCCACGGGTGAACGAGGGAGAAGGACTAACGGAGTTACAGGATGTGAATCTTATGGAAAAGGTGGATAATGATGTCACGAGGTGACAAGGTATGTTAGACAGTAATAGGCGGTGGGATTTGGGACCAATAGATTCATGCCACGTATAGATAGGGGGCCCGCCAAAGTAAAAATCCATTCTGGACCCCCCCCCCACCGTTAAAGGTAGATCAGCCGGGGGGGTCCGAAAAATACCTTGAACCATTGATCTACGTGCTTTCCTTTCAACCGCAGATCTGTGCGTGATCTTTAACACACATTCCAGACCCCCCCTCCCATTAAAGGCAGAACAGATCGGGGGGTTCGGAATCCAATATAGACCATAGATCTAGGCACCGAAACTCGGGTCGTTCAGATGCGCGCATACATTATCTCTGATTCCGGAAACCCCCCCCCCCAACTGCTAAAGGTAGAACGGTCGGGGGGGTCCAGAAAGACATGTCCACCGTAGATCTGGGCGTGAACATATGAGGCGTTGATACATGAGCGGTGCATAAATGCGAGTGCAATAGCATATGCGCCCAAAGAACTTAGGATAAGTGCATATCGTGGGTTTTCCCAAGCCTTCACATGTTTATATCACCAAGGGGTTAGACAAACAACCTTTTAAGCATCCAAGACATGGTCCAACATTGATCATCGAGCTGGTTTTATTGAAATAAAGCAAACTAACCTTTGTTCTAACCTAATTTCCTATGACAATTAGCCCAGATTAAACTGTTGGACTAAGAAATTACTCTCCCCTGGGGCTATCTGACCAAGATTAGGCAGTCTGGTCAAATTTATTCACTAACTAACCTAGATCACTTGGCTAAGATTAAACAGTTTAGCCAATCTTATTCACTATTCCTATCAACATCAATTTAAAAGAACTTGGCCATGCTTGAAAGGTATGGACCAAGTCACGGTTATTGCATGGGGCTCTATTGAATTTCTTTTATGCCCTCTTTTATTCTATTTCTTTCTTTTTCTTTCTCTTTCTTTTCTTTTTCTTTTCTTTTTCTTTTTCTTTTTTCTTTCTTTTCTCAAATTATTTGCAGAATGAAAAATCATTTGACAAGCAAAAACACTAAAGAGATAACATTTCAGTCACCAGTTGATCCTATAAGTTATAGGTTTATAACAACGGAGATACTAGTTCCAAGCACACGGAACACATGGATGCTCAAGGCAAAGGGACATATGCTGGAGAAGGACACTCAGGAAAAATCCTCCATGGGCCAAAGGTGTCAAGACGCGGAGGCAAAATGCTATAGGGCTTGCGTATAATGCATGCTTCAGATGGTTCATTTGAGAGAAACATGGAGCCGGCATTAGACTAAAGACATAGGTATGCAAATGCGATTTAATAAGACACACAATGGTAACATCCTTCAATGTGATTTTAACGAGCCCAAAGTAGGTAAGCTCGACGGTTTTTCATATTTAGAGAGTCTGAAAAAACATAAAAGGAGACTCCATGAGGGTACCTTTTTCGAAGATATTCTAGTCGATTCGAAAAATGGGTAAACTAGCACCGACCAAACATCTATTCGAAAACCATTTTAATGAGTGTGATAAAGACAAGATCACTCAGCAATTTTTTCATTTTTAAGGAGTCTGAAAAAAGCTTAACTATGGACTCCATCGGGAATGTTCTTCTGGACCAATTTAACGAGTGTGAAAGAATAAGGTCACTCGACGATATTTTCAATTTTAGGGAGTCTGAAAAGAGCTTAACTATGGACTCCGTGGGGGCTCCTTTTTCGTAAATTTAGTCCCTCAGGCCCGAAAAAGGGGTAAAATCATACCTGAGAATACTCTTTTAGGGAACCGAGGCTCCTAGAGTATACCTTTGTTCGTACAGTTGACCATCTGGACCGAAAAAGGGGTAAACTACCACCGGATAGACGTGACTTCAAATTTCAGTTTAGCGAGCGTGAAGGTCAACAAGATCACTCGGCAATCTTTTCATTTTTAGAGGGTCTGAAAAGGGCTTAAAAGAAGACCCGTTATGTTCTGGGAGTCCCGAGGGTGAGGTCAAAAGTGATAATGCATCATGAAAATGAGGCTCAAACTCGTAATCGAGATAAACTAATAAGGACTCCTGAGCCTATAGTCATTAGTGACGGCATGGACACCACAATGCAACCAGGATCTACCTAGGGCATCCATGTTAAGGTAGGCTCTACCACTAAAATACGACACTTATAAAGCAGCAATGATGGTTCTATGTCACAAATCAGTGGGATCGATCCTATGGCGTAGTGATAAAGACAACGATATGCAGAAAGTAGAGGTGGAATCCTAACTTAAATGCAACAAGTTGGAAAAATGACTGTTTACCAAAGGACCTTTAAAAAGACCCAAATTTCCAAAAAGTTTCCCAATACCCAAAGTAACATTTATCATAACAATCCATAGAAAACTCCTAAACCATACTAAATGATGTTTAATTTAGAAAAAATGACACAAGGGTCCAAAAAATGACAAAAAGTGGCCCAAAAAGTCTATAAATAGAAGCTGGCAACTCATTATCACTATTGCAAATTGAGAAATTGACCAAAAGCCAAAAATACCCCTTTGTGAAAAGAATTGATTCTGGGAGCTTCAATGGATGAAATGAACTTCCACTTGGATCAAGTAAGTACATACTAACCCCCCTTGCATTTCAATAATTCACTTAAGCATTTCATTTTTTTTTGAGGGGGCGTTGACCTTTAAAAAGTTCAGCCCTATGTATACGTCGGTTGTCTTATGATAGCCCGCATGTGCACGCGTGCAGAGGAAAGACTGCACACGTGCACATGTGACTATGTGCATTACAGCCCGCGTGTACCCTCTAAGTAAGAAAAATTTAAAGAATGCAAGGGATAATCCACCCTAGAATTGTCAATTGCAGGATGTATGTTCACTGGAGGGAGAGGGAGCATGAGGATATTGATTTTTTGGTCGGTGAGGACCCTGTTGCTACTGTCGCATTAGCGCAATGTGGTTTGTTAAAGTTCTTCCAGTTTCCTTTCATGCGGGCACAACCTAGGTTGTTGAACACCTTAGTTGATTATTGGCATCCTGACGCAGAGGCCTTTATGCTTGAGGGACAGTCGTTGACTCCAACGACTGAGGATATTTACTTTCTGACTGGCCTCTCAAGGAGAGGGGAACCAGTCAATTTTTGCACTTTTCCCTCGGGGCCACACAATATAGTGGAGTTGATTAGACTCCATTGTGAAGTCAGTACGGATAATATGGGAACTCAGGTGCCAATAAACAAGATCTCATACCTATCACTAAAAGTGATAGTTTTGCTTATTGGGCGGATTATAGGATCCACAGCTTTGCATCAGGCTTCCCGCGCACACATGAATTGTGCAGTTCAGTGATTAAATGCACAATTTTTTGACCAGGGTACCACTTTAATAGAATGCATGAAGAGGTAGATTATAGAGTGTCGCATGCGGAGGCAAAGGAAATTTGGGTTTAGGACTATTCTTTGTGCTTTCTTCGAGAGAGAGTATCGAGTCTTAGCCCGAGGGAGATAGTACGAGGGAATATAGCCTCTTCTCCATTAGTAAACAGATGGGTGGTTTTGTTGCCACGACCGGGGGGGCACTATTGATGCCTTCGATGACAATTTTTTCGACCGGTGGTCTCGAAAGATTCCGGTGATAGAGGACTATCCTTATGTCGGAATTGACTTTTCCAGGGACCCTGACATGGGTGTACCTCTCGGAGTGGTACGAGGAGAGTTAGGTAGCTATGTTTTTTCTTTCTTTTTCAAATTTATTTAATTTTTATTTTTTTATATATATATCATTTTTTGTATATACCAGAGTATCTGATAATTAAGTATGTGTTATGTGCAGATGTGGGGCCATTGCGTCCAACGGACTTCGTGAGGAACAGGCGATGTCCTCGACCAGAGGCAGGACCAGCTGCAGTTAGCGGACCATTAGCAGCAGGGGGACCTTCAGATGGAGAGGTTGGGAGAGTATTGAGACGGGTAGAACAGAACTTTACCTCGCTCACTCGTATAGTCCCCATGGCAGAGATCAAGGATCTGTCGCCATCTATGCAGCCTCATGTAGTAGGGGCACCACGGACGTGGGTCTGGATTTTTCGACGTTTGGAAAACACCGTTGATCATTATAACAGGGCCAATAGGCCTTGTCCTTAGTTAGATTGGACTGCTTACGTGTTGAGGGCACTATTTGTATATTTTTGAGGGCATAAGCCCCATGACTTTTTATTGGACGTATTTTTGAGGCGCTTGCATCCACCCATGTACTCTGATATTTTTGATATTATATATGGATTTTTATGTCTTTTTATGTCTTATTTATTACATCTACTTTACAAATGTATTTACATGTGCATGTGTGTGTCTTTCTTATATGTGTGCAAGATGCCAATCTAATATTTGATTAGCTAGAGTATATGTAACTTGATTTAATCTCCTAGGAACATGAAAATATGTAATATAATCAAAGCTTCATTCTAATAGACGTACCCTAAGTAATCGTCGGTGTAGAGTAGGATCATGAACACGGTAGACTCCATTTAACTGAGACACAACCAGCTGAGCGTCTAAATAGACTTGGAGGTGAGCGATACCAAGTGAAAAAACATCACGAAGTAAATCAATAATTGTGTTGTATTCAGTGACATTATTTATGGTGACGCCTAAACATATACCTCCTAAAGATAGCAACTGGTCCTGAGGTGTGAAAAACACCCAAGCTCCAGAGGCAATCCTCCGAGTGTGTCGTCCACGAATCCAACGAACACCTCTGATTCACTTGACATCTGCCATAGTGAAAAAGATGACATCAAAAAATGACACGTCCATAAAACCAAAAAACCAAAAAGTAATAGTACAAAGACTACACATATGTTACAAAAAGTCACCCAAGGCGATCCACTTATGAGTAACACTTTTTGAGGTAGAGCCCATTTCTAGGCTCTGCCAAAACATTTCCCTCAAAGTCCACCAAACGATAAGCACCCTTCTATAGTACTTCTTTCACGATGAAAAGTTTGAACCACATGAGTTTGAACTTGCCTGCCCCTAGGGGGTCCTTATCTTGGTCATAGACCAGGACAAGGTCGCCTTCAGAGAAAATCTAAGGATGAATGGACCGATCATACTGACACTTGAATTTTTTTTTGTGACCCTCGTTAGACAAGGCCGCATCACAACGTTGTTCAAGGTATAGTAACCATTCTTCAAGTGGTGAAGTATCTGTCAATAACTGTACTGCCAACTTTAACAATGGGATCTGGCATTCTATAGGCAAGACTGCTTCTAGCCTCTAAACAAGTTGAAAAGGTGAAAAACCAGTTGCAATCTTAATAGACATTCGGTAATCCCATAATGTCGAATATAACATCAAATGCCAATTTGACTTGGCTAAATTGATCGTTCATTGTAGAATGGTTTTAAGAGATTTATTTACAGCTTCCACCTGCCCATTCACTTGGGGTTAATAAGGTGATGAATGTTCCTACCTCAACCCAAGCTTTGACGTTAACTCGGTCATCATTTTGTTCTGAAAGTGACTGCCATGGTCAATGACAATCTCTCTCGGGATGTCGAACCTTGCTATTATCTGGTTGAAAAAAAAGAGATCTCATGTCTCCCCATCATATTTGAATGTTGGCATAGCTTCGACCCACTTGGTGAAGTATTCTACTGCTACTATGATATAGCAGTGCCCACTTGCTGAAGGGGGGTTGCATGTAGTATAATAAATCCCCCATTTAGTGAAGAGACCAACGGTAATAATGGGAAACATGGGAGGGGGGTGTGCCCTCATCTTCCGAGAGAAGATCTGACATGGGTGGCACTTCTTGACCGATTCAACACAATCTTTGATTAATGTCGGCCATAAGTAACTGGCTCGTAGAATCTTTTGGGTTGTTTCCAACCGAGACAAATGAACGCCACATGATCTAGTATGGAAATTGTTAAGCACGATTTTTGCTTCTTCATGAGTGAGACATCGGCGAAGGATGCAGTCTACACCTCGATGATACAAAGTGTCCTCGAGTATGAGATAGTTCTTAACCTGATGGCGTATATGGAAATGCTCATCGCGAGAAGCAGAGGTGGGACACTTCAAAGTCTATATATAGACAAGGACATCTCCATACCAGGGGTCGAAAGACGTGATCAAAAACATGTCTCCTTTTATAGGCAACTCGTCGGGTATAACATCACCTGATTCGACCTGAAGTTATGATATGAGTTCCGCAAAGAGCATCGACTTTTTGGATTTTGCTAAAACGAATTCCAAGTTGAATTCATGGAGGATAACTACCCATCTATTGATCTTTCCATCAATGACTCATCATGTCAATACGTATTGAAATGGGCTCATGATGGCAATGACGGTGGTCTTGCGAAACAAAATGTAATGATAGAACAGTTGAACAGCATGGACTACTGCCAATGCAAGTTTTTCAATATGGGAATAATTGAGTTACGGTCCAACTAGGCCTCGGCTCAGGTAATAAATCACGTATTATGAGATCAAATCATCCTCCTTAACTAAGACCATGTCGATGGTTGACTCCGCAGCATCCAAGTAAAATAATAAATCTTTATTATAATTGGGTGGTCGAAGCAGAGGGGTTGATATGAGGGCTATTTTCAATGCTACGAAAGAGCATTGAGCGACTTCGTCCCAATGAAAAGGAACGTCCTTCTTCAATAAACGCATAAAACCATTTATGATCTCAGCATAGTTTGCGATGAAACGTTGTAGAAAATTTGATTTTCCCTGCAGACTCTAAAGCTGAGGTATGGTGCACGGGGGAGGCAATTGAACTATTGCCTCAACCTTGAGAGGATCGACCATGATCCCTATTGTCAAAATGATGAAACCTAACAGACGACCTGATGTGACGCAAAAACTGCACTTGTTTGGATTCAAGCGGATTCGGTAGTAGCGACATCGTTCAAGGATAAGTTGGAGGTGTTCTAGATGATCAACTCTCTTGCGAGATCATGACGCTAAATCATCGAGATAAGCCTCGACTATGTGTTTGAGGTCATGGAAAGAAAAATACATGGCCCGTTGAAATGTAGCTCCAGCATTTTTCAGACCAAAAGGCATCTTGCGATAAGCGAATGTACCCCATGGACAGATGAAAGTGGTTTTGTGTTGGTCTTTGGGTTTGATTTGTATCTGATTGTATCTCGAAAAACTATCCATGAACGAAAAGGCCTCGCATCCTGCGCATTCATCAATATCTGGTCAATAAATTGCATGGGGAAATTATATTTTGGGCAGGCCTTGTTCAGATCATGGAAGACCATACATACACGAATCATGCCCTATTTTTTATTGACCAGCATGGGATTCAACACCCATTGAGTCAACTGGATGAGGTAGATGAAACCATCTTTAAGTAGTTTCTCTACTTCAGCCTTGATAGATGTTGCTTTCCTAGGATTGATCGGACGAATCTTCTACCAGACCGGCTTGACATCAGGATAAGTCATGATTTCATGTTTGAAAATTCTTGGGTCTATGCATGGAATTTCCTCATAAGACCAGGAAAACACGTCGCGGAATTCTTTAAATAAATTTGTGTAGAGTTGAATCTCCTCGGGGGAGTAGTCCGCTACGATGAAGATATTCTCCATGATGCCACGGGTTCTGGAGATGTCAATAGGTATCGTTTCATAAATTGTTTCCATATTTCCTTCATCATAAACTATGTGTGTTGCCAAAGGATTGATAGGACAATCTTTATCTCCATTCATAGTGAGAGTGAATTATCCTGCTTCAATTCGTCTTAACTCTGGGAGGAAGTAAGATATATGATGAAGATCATCCCAGGGTCTATCCGGACTAGTCATTGCCTCAATAATCGCTTTGTCTGAAGGCAAGACTAAGTCTAAAGAATCTGTATCATCAAGGGAACCTTGAGTGCAAATAGGCTTGAGCACCAGATCTAACTCTTGTGCTGGAGTCAGATCAGGGTCGGTAGAAGCTCGTTGAATGATCAAGTATGCAACTTATGTTGCAGACAAAGGCATGGCCATGCCATGGTGCTCTATCCCTTCCATCGTAGCGGATGGGGAAGGAAGATTCCATGGATCGTGAAAGTACGTCGTGCGAAACGACGAGATTTGAAAATTTTCAGCCCGAGGCTGGTCGAGGAAAGTCGTCATATAATGGACATTGTCGGTCGGAGGTGGGTAATTGAAAGTACCCATCAATGATGGGAACAAAACAACCCCTACATTGATGATTCTAGGATGAGGGTTATCAATCATTGGGACCGTGGAGACTCCCAATGAAGGGTTAGGACGAGAGAAGGATAACTGATCAATGGTCACAATCTGGCCCTCGTGAGGAAACAACAAGACCCAGAAAACTATCGCGACCACTGCTTGCATAGAATAGGTCCAACTCCATCCTAACAAAATATAGTAGTTGAGAGACGCATCGACCATTGCTTACATAGAATAGGTCCAACTCCATCAACACTCAAATCTGGACTGGATTCGACTAGGTGGCTGGTCAAAGACCTAGAAATGCCCTAATTAGCCTCTTTACACACTACAAACTAGTTGGCCAATACCTCAAAGGAATGCTATAAAAATATCATGGATACACTTCATTTTTCAAGGAATTCATAGCAAAGTTATGTTTCCACTATTCTCTTGAGGAATCCTCTATTCTCATCAAGAGTATACTAGCATCATTGCATTGGGCAATCCATCTCACCCCTTGAGTGGATTAGCAAAGAATTCTTTCACCATTTTCATTTTCATTTTCAAAGTTGTAAGAAGAGCTTATTTGTGGGGGTCCAAGAGCCCTCCCTTGGAGGAAGAAGGGACTCATAGTCCTCTTTCTTCTCGGTGTTTTATTTTACTAATATCATCCTTATCATTGGTGACATGGGTCTCATTGTTTCTTTTGTCCTTATGTCCCTATGTTCATTAATTTAGTTGTTGTTTTATTTCTTAGTTTAATTCTTATTTGTTCTTTTATATTTCTTTCTCTAACCCTTTTCCTTGCAACTGTCCTGCTTAGCAAACCCAACTAAGCTTGCAAGAACCTCTATTTTGCTCACTAAGGTGACAAAAGAGGCGCAACAGATTGGCAACTCCACTGGGGAGAGGTATCAATTTCCTACCCCATTTGGGTTTTTCTAGCTCTTCTTTTGGTTTATTTAACTTGCAGGTGCATTAACCGGCCCAAGACGACCTGCTAAACATCCAATTCCAAGTTGAATTGAGAGAATTCCATCCAAATTTTTTCTTCACGGCCGTGTGTCTATTGTGCGTGGGTTTTCTGGCCCATAGACGCGCATCATGCGCACATGCGCCTAAATCACAGTTTTTTTCTGCGCACTTGTGCCCATTAGTTCTTTTCAGTCTGCCCACATGCGCTTAGTGCGCCTCTGTCTCCACTGAGACCCACGCACCTGTGCAAAAAATTCACATTGTAAGGTTTTTTGTGATTTGGGGAAGGCCCTTAGCCTTCTTAAAAGTGATTTCATGCATGTTTTAAGCTGCACCACACTTAATCCCCTCTTCATATAAAGGGATTAGTAAAAACACATAGGCACTTAGGGGGTTAAAATCATTATTTCCTGTTTTGCTTTCATTTTCGCCACATGGATGGCTTGTTTTGACTAAAAATATAAGTTGGAAATCATTTGTAATCACATTTAACTTGCATTGGGACTAGAAGTTGGATAACAATCTCTTAGTATGCTCTTCTCTCGCGCCTCCAAGTGACCTTGAGAATCAGAAAAAGATTGTGGGACAATTTCATCTCCCTTAAGAAGATTAAAACCTTTAGGAGAGGACAACAGCCCTTCTTGGGACTCCTCTTAGTTTATTTTTTCAAACACATCTTAAGATTGTAACGGGCCCATACATGCCCACATGCTACAAAGATAGGATAGTGTTGAAATTTACTTTCTTAGATCAAATCACTAGGGAAGTTTAAAGGTTTTGTAACGGGCCCACACATGCCCACATGATCACAATCTAGGATAGTTTCAAAGCTTTTCTTAGATTAAATCACAATAGGGAGTTAAAGGAATAGTAACAGACCCACATGTCCACATGTTAGCTTCCTAGGGACTTTTGAATTATGCAAGGTTGTACCAAAGGCATTTAGTTAATTAGGTAATCAACACTTGTAACGACCAAGGGAAGTCCACATGCAGCAAGGTGACACCTAATTCATTAAAAATTGGCACACTTTCACAAAATCACACACAAAAGTCACTTATCACTCACATAGTTTCTTCTTGAAACATTGAGTTCAAAGTAAGTTTCCTCCAAAGGGATTCCGAGACACCCCACCCTTTTCTTGACGAAACTATCCACTCCCATTTAATTTCAACAAGGTTGGTTCACACCCCCAACCTCTCAAAAACAACTACATCTAAAAAATTTCTAAAAACTCACTAAGTTTTCCTCCACAGGAGGTGCCAAAAGAAATTTTTTTAGTCTAGGTAGGATTTCGAGGATAGGCATCCAAATAACTCCCCGTCATCTGGTTCTCACATTGTAAAAACCATAGAAGTTGTCAAATAGGGAACTGAAAATCCTCCAAGTCAAGTGTTCCTAACACCATAAGGCAAGGAGATACCCATGAAGGGTTGAAGGCCGAGGTCTGATTGTTCTATGCATCCTCCCTTGAGGCACCCACCTCTTGGACGGGATCCAGCCCGTGGCCCATTTCTTAGGCCAAAAATCTAAATGTCGCACTTTGACCAAGGTACCTAGTGACCAAATTTTAGGACATCTACCCAGGTGGCAATTGTGGGCTGCAATTGCACCTTGATTGGATTTTGTGTGGCTATTGGGAAATATCACCAGCTCTTTCAGGATATGCCCCCTTTACCCCTCATTATAACCGATTTTTTCATCCTTCACTAGTTTCTCTTCCGGTGACTTCAGACCCCACTCTTGAGTACTATTGGAAGGTCCAGTGCTATTTGAGAGGAAGGACGTTACATCTTTTAGGACGCGAGCATTTTTGTTTTCTTTGATTCCCTAAGCGGACAAAACCCCCTTATCCACATATATGTTATTTTTACTTTATGTATGATGCACTTCTGATTACATGTTGATTTATATATATATATATATTGTGCTAAGTTCAAAAAATTACAACAAAGGCTCTTGTTTCTTTATTACTCTCACCACCATTTGCACACATTCACTCATCTAGTAGGACATCATAGGGGACCCACAGAATCCCCGTCGTTCTCGACGCTTGCTAAACCTCCCTCCTATATTAGGAGGAGTGTTTGGTCTTGCCCACTCATCGGCACCACCTTCCCACACTCCAGTGAGTGCCATTGTCTTAGGATCAGCCTTTCTTGGTTCCACATTACTTGGGTCCACTTCCCAAGGTCCTCCGTCCACTCGCTCTCCTTTACACGGAAGTGGGGGGGCAACTTCCTCTCAAGGGGGAAGTACCAACCCACCTAGCCCCCCTCAAGGATCAGGTTCACAGAACACTCCTACCATGGCAGGATCTAATCCTCAACCAACACTCCTGATGCCATATTTGGCCTCTCTTAACATACCTAATCTATGAAAACTTACCAAAGATCCTATATTTCATGACTCCACATGGCCTGCCATGCCCACCAAACTACCTTCAGACATCCCCAAGTTTGAAGGAAAGGCAGGAGAAGACCCTGCCAACCATCATGACTTTCCACCTATGGTGTTCTTCCAACAGCATTATGGATGATTCCATCAGACTATGATTATTTCAACGCACACTCACTGGCCCATCATCCAAATGGTATGTAGATGAAAAATCGAGGTCCCATGTGACTTTCGAGTCCTTGGCCAAAGCATTTTTTACTTTTTTAAAATTACCAATCCACCATGACAATGGTCTAGAACTACTCTCTAATTTCAAACAAACCTCAGCCACACATATTGTTGATCACATTCACGAGTGGCGTAGGTGATGTAGTTTGTGCAAAGCAGAAACCACCAAACAATAGTGTCTTGACTGGTTTCTCAGATCACTTGTCTCTCTCCTCAGTAAAGATGTAGTTTCTACCTTCCCTCGGTCCGAAGAAGAAGCCATCAGTAAGGCTCAAAAAACGACCTCATCTATTCTCAGTCAGGGTACTTATACACTGTACTCCCTGATCTCCCAAAACCTGTGTCATTTGGCCAAGACAAACCTGGGATGTCTCACTCAGCAGACGGACTAATTGGTAATACCACAACCCCAACAACCACCAATGTATGGAACACCTCAATATCCGTCAGCATATGGGGGCACCTCTTATTACCCCCCACCCCCTTATCAACAACCATACCCTGTTTCTATGCCTCTACCCATTAGTGGACCACCGCCGTCACCCCCCATACAACCACCTATTCAAACAAGTTCTGGTACCCCCTCTACCACAGCTTATAGTACTAGTGAAAATGCCACGCCTTCCTATGTACCTTACGGATCGTTACCCCCACAGAATCTGTACTTTCCATTTCCTGGTCCCCCACAACCCATGACTCCCCCACATCCTCACGCTGGGGTGAATTTTGTTCAACCCTCTCCCATTCAACAATATCAAAATTTTGAACAACTGAATACGGAAAATCCGACCCACCCGTCAAATAATGCCAAAAAGAAAGGAAGAAACAGGAACAATAACAACCCAGGTCAAGGCAGGAATCAACCCCAGCAAAACCAACCTATTGGGGGAAACCAGAACCAAGGGAATCAAAACCCCCAGGGGGGGAATAACAATAGACGTCAAGGGAGAAATAACAATATTGTCAAAACCAACTTCCCTTGTGTCCTTTGTGGTGAGTTCGGTCATTATACTCATCATTGCCCCCAAATCGTTGATTTCAAATGGCTGAAAGACTCAGGCAGTCTACCACATCCTCTAGCACCGCCTACCCTCAGCAGGCCCCACAACAATACGTACAACAACCCCCCCCCAGTCGTGCTGCTGAATCCCATTCCACACCAAGGTATGATGAACACTCAACAAGAGATACATCCTACCCCACCACAGTTGGGACAGTACCTCAATCCAAACAATCCAGCAGATCATACGATCCTCCTCACTAGTGAGGAAGAAATCCTTCCACAAACACGTAATTGTCAGTACCATGCACCCGCTAAGTCCCCTCCCATTCCTCCAGAAACACTTCTCGCACCAACATGACCCCCATTGGTGATCCCTCGCCCTAACACAGAACCACCTCTTTGCATCCCTCACATCCCATTGCGCAGGAATGTCCACAACCCACAGGCTAGGGCAGCCCATAATTACAGTTTGGTTGATGACTTAGCACAATCCCCAGCTGCCATGTCAGTCTTAGAATTCCTTCAGACATTTTCCCACTCAACGGAAATCATTACTTTCCACCTTGGGGGTAGTCAACCCCGCAGATACTCGACTCATTACATTTTATCTCGACAGCGGACAACCTCGCCTTCCCGCTTTGATCGCTTTCCAAATCCCAATGAAAATACGGAACATTACAGTTCATCGGTGTATCATCGATGAAGGTGCATCTACATGCATTATGTCCAAATCTGTATGGCAGAAACTTGGTTCCCCCGAACTCATACCATCTGCCATTACCTTAAGAGATTATGACAGACGACCATCGTCTCCTGAAGGACTCTTCCAAAATGTCCCCGTATAACTCGAGGGAAAGACCATTCTCATTGACATTGAAGTTATCAATGCCCCACTCGATTATAATATCATGTTCGGTCGTAGCTACATGTACGCTATGAAGGAACTTGCCTCTTTCGTCTTTCAAACAATGATGTTCCCCCATAATGGGAAGATCGTTACCATTGACCAAGTCTCACATTATGATCCTAACCCATCTGCCAACATCGATAACATTCTCCCTCTCATCCACACGAGCCATGACGCATACCCACTCATCGAAATGGGTCCCGGAATTTTCAAAGATCCATCATTGTTAGGAACTTACCATGGAGCACCACCGCTCCTTCATCCTTCCAATCAAGTATGTGTTGTATCATCTAACAGAACTGACATAGAGGATACCCTTCCTCCTAGGGAGGCTTCTATCATATCTAATGTCCCACTAGTCACAGAGATCCCCCCTCATGAGCCTCCTGCGAACTCGTCGACCCCACCAATCCATGATTTCACCTCTCCCCAAGGCCATATCCCAGTTTGGGAGATAGTTCCCCAAGCCATTACTCAAATCCCCTTCTTTTACCCTCCACCTAGCGTACAAGCTTTCCAAGTAGCCGCAATGCTTACCCTCCCTAATATGGTATTAGCAATTCCAATTTGGTATTTACATCCACCAGAGATGGTCCCTCGACCATCCTTTACCCCACAAATGGAAGGAATCCCAATGACGATTCCCATACTCACTCCCACCATACCCTCTACACCCCCACTCACTACTCCCCCTACCACAACTGGGGGCAGAAGAAAGAAGAAATATCCCACAGCTCAACTTCCCCCACGCGTCCAACCCCCTTGGGCGCTATGTGAGAAATATGGACACCAAACCAACAACTGCCCATCTCTACCGGAGTTATGGAACTTGATTCCACTCAATTGGACTCCATCAACACTCACCATCGTAGCAAGTATTGTCGTTACTGCCCCTCACTCAAGTAGTAAAGGGCTGCGAACCAAATTCGCTTGCGCTATATGTTCAGAATATGGCCATTATACACACCATTGCCCAGCACTGCCACGCTTTCGGTAGACATTAGCCACAGTACGCCAAAGCTTCCAGAGTGAACCCAGTCCAGCTACGTCATCCCTACCAAAAATCATTGACATCCATTATGTCACAACTTCAGTCAATGAACATATGAGATGCCCTTGCTCTCTATGTGAATCCTTAGATCATTTTACATACCAGTGTCCTATGATCATTGAATACAGGAAACGCCAATTAACCCTACTTCAAAGACCCACAGAATGGATGGTTGACCTTACCTCGTCACTAGAGATTCTTCATCTCATTTCTCCTGAACCTGAGGCCCTCCCAATGCCTCCGTGGTTCTTGGATGACTTATCCTAGGAGTCACCCCCAAATCCCCCCAATTCTCCCACTCATTTCCCTACATAAATTTTACATCCAACTACCACAGTTACTCCTCAATATTTCCATATTTGGTTTATGTTGAGTGAACCATCGCAATTCCATTGCGACAATCCCCCTGCTTCTTCGTCACCAGGGGGCAGACACATGACAATAGTCACCAATATCACTCTTCACAACCCCTTGTATTCCTGCCAATTCCACTATGACGAGGAAATACTCGAAGAGTTAAACACCCCCGACTACCCATGGGACGCGCTACACCACCGAGCGCTCTTCTTTCCGCAAAAATCCTCCATGCCTCCTAACCAACACCCCATATATGCGGTCGAAACTAAGGATTTTATCCCATCAGGGCATATCGACCGGTTCAACAACCCCATTCCTGCCCCTGACGCTTTTGAAGAAGGCAACATGACCAACATTTCCCCGACCATCAAACTCGATATTTCCATCAAAAATGGAGTCGTCGAGGAAATCACCATTGGCGTCGCTTGCACTCCTCAAGAAATCATTGCCTATAAAGCCCTCTTCCAAGAATATCAAGATATTTTTTCCTGGTCATACACATAAATACTTGGCCTTGATCCCTCGATCGTCGAACATCGCATCGACACTTGGCCTAACATAACCCTAGTTCGTCAAAAACAGCGACCACTACACCCATCCAAAGCAGCGTCCATCAAAGCTGAGATTGAAAAATTACGTGTTGTCGGGTTCATCTACCCCATTGCCTATACATCATGGGTTTCCAACCCTGTACCCGTTAACAAAAAATAGGGCACTATACGTGTTTACACGTACCTTCATGATCTCAATCATGCATGTCACAAAGACAACTTTCCAACGCCTTTCATTGATAAAATTATCGATGACTGCGCAGGCCACGAGGCTCTATCCTTCATGGACGGTTTCTCTAGTTATAATCAAATCCAAATTCACCCAGCCGATCAATACAAAACCGCATTCACTACCCCTTGGGGTACTTTTGCATATCGTGTCATGCCTTTTGGCTTAAAGAATGTTGGCGCAACTTTCCAATGGACTATGACATACATTTTTCACGATCTAGCTCATATCATCCTCGCATACTTGGATGACCTCACAGCTCGATCCAAGAAACACACCCAACATCTTGATGATTTACGGATCATCTTCCAACTGTGTCATCAGTACAATATCCGCTTGAACCCCCTCAAGTGTGTGTTCTGCATCACTGCAGGGCACCTCCTCGGATTCATTATTTCCCAAAGCGGTATTACCATGGACCCCCTCAAAGTCCAAGATATCACTGAAATTCCACCTCCCCGGAATTTACGTCAACTCCAGAGCCTACAAGGAAAGGCTAACTTTCTACGGCGATTTGTCCCAGACTACGCCACTCGCGCACACAGTTTCCTTCACTTACTACACCACGACATCCCATTTTACTGGGATGAACATTCCCAAAAGTCATTTGACGATCTTAAAATGGTGCTCTCCAATGCCCCTTCAATTAGTGCACCCGACTACAATCGTGACTATATCCTCTACATATCATCCTCAACCATCTCAGTAGCAGGAGTTATCATTCAAATCGGTGATGACGATCATGAGCATGTCATTTATTACGTTAGTAAAAACCTCTCAGGGCCACCCTTGAAGTATAAACACGAAGAGAAACTATCCCTTGCAGTCATCCTCGCAGCCCAGAAACTACGTCATTACATTATGCTTCGCACAACTAAGGTTGTAGCAGATTCCAACCCTATGCAATACTTGCTCAGTCATCGGCAAATTAATGGAAAATTTGCTCGATGAATCGTTATCCTTCAAGAGTACAATATTGAATTCTCAACACCCAAGAGCAAGAAATCCCTCGTCCTCGCTGAAATTGTCACGGCCTTCCCCTCTGACACAACCAGTGCCCCCGTCAATACAGACTTTCCCGAAAAACACCTCTTTTACGTCACTTCGGATGATCCTTGGTACGGTGACCTCCTCGACTACCTACGAACTCAAAATTTTGGTAACCACATTTCACAAGATGATCATCATCACATTCGCCACCAGTCCCACCGCTACCTCCTCATCGGAGACATCTTATACTGGCGAGGGGTCGACACCATTTTTCGTCGATGCCTGGCCATTGACGAGGCTGATAGAGTCTTGAACGACTGCCAGAGCGGTGCATATGGGGGCCATCTTTTGGGAATATCCACTGCTCAGAAGATCATCCGAGAAGGTTACTTTTGGTCTACCTTGTTTCACGATTGCATTCATGTCGTTAAACGGTGCGAGAAGTGTCAACTTTACGCCAACAAAGCCTGAGCCCCACCTGCTCTTCTTCATCCAGTCATCACTGCTGACCCTTTTTGTAAATGGGGCATCGACTTCATGACTTGTAATCCCCCCTCCAGCAATGGCCACAAATACATTGTTGTCACAGTCGATTACTTCACAAAATGGGCGGAAGCTATGCCCACCTTCAACAATACCGCTGACACTGCAGCGCGTTTTTTCTTTAACCACGTCATATCCCTCTTTGGAGTACCACTCCAACTAGTTTCCAATCACGGGAAACACTTTGAGAATGATATTTTTGTCGAACTCTCATCTCGTTTAGGATTCTCCCACAAGTTTGCCTCACCATATTACCCTTAGTCTAACAGACAGGTCGAAGTAGTTAACAAGGTCCTCAAGACCATGTTACAGCGCACGCTTAATAAACATAAGACCAATTGGCATCATATGTTATTTTCCATTCTATGGGATTACCATACGGTTGTGAAAACAGCCACTGGTTTCACACCATTTCATCTAATCCATGGGGTTGAGGCCACTCTGCCCATCGAGTGAGAAATTCCCACCTTACGCGCCGCAATTGAGCTATTACCCGACACTGCTCCAATGGAGCAGCGCTTGCTGAACTTAGAGTCCCTGGATGAATATCGTCGATCTTCATTACAGAACAATGAGGCAGCTAAAAAACGATCAAAGACCACCTTTGATCGACATGTCAACCTTCGCTCATTTCACGAAGGTGACCTCGTCCTTGCTTATGATATCGCTCATGATACCTTTGGTCATGGAAAATTTGAGTCACTATGGCATGGCCCATACATTATCCAACATTGTCTCACCAAAGGCGCATACATCCTAGCCTCTCCCGAAGGCCTCTCTCTCAAAGAACCCCTCAATGGGTTATACTTAAAGAAATTTTATGCCTAAACGTAGCAGTTCTTCTTTAGGTTATTTCTTTTATAGTATTTTTAATCTTTTTTTCCATCTCTCACGTCTAAACTATCATTTGTGCTATTGACAGATGCTTCCTCCACCGGCCTACGACATCGATTACGCCGACGACGCCAGTCGTTGGACACAAAATCTTGCTTCGGAAGCTTGGGCCCTCTTTACCCCCTCACATGAAATTCTCCATTCGAGCGGCATATGTTTGGGTTCAACCACCAACAACCAATCCGAATACACGGTCGTCATTGGCCTCCTCACCAATGCCCAGCATCATCGTATTCGTCACCTTAACGTCTTTCAAGACTCTCAACTAGTCGTTCTCCAGCTCAACAATGTGTACCACGTCCGCGATCCTTGCCCCTTTCACAAATACCTGCAGGTTAGAATTTTATCTCGACATTTTGATTTCATTACATTTACACATATTCCAAGACAATTGAATCAAATTACAGATAACTTAGCTAACATTATGTTAGACTGGCATATATCACATCAATATACCTCTACACATACATAAACATATCAAAAACCTGTCACACCATCTATATAGATTAGACATCATCAAACATTAAAAAACACATGTAAACATCACATAGATCTCAAAATGTATACTCATGTATATATAAGTCGGTCCACAGTGCCATCCAAATGTTTACATACAAAAATACAAGTATCCGCAGGCCAGTGAAGCACCTCGATACAAAATGGGCTCACCAACCTATATACAAAAATACAAAAATACATAGAGCACCACTCAAGGTGCCTCTAGAGCACCACCTCCTGCCCCTCCCTTTGGCGGTGGCCCCCACCCACTACTAGTCCCTCCTGGCCAGGAGGTAACCGTCTGGTCATAGCAGCACTTGCTACTACTTCTCATCGTACCATGGCCTGCCATGGCGGTGGAATCCCCACACACTCCTCCAGGATGCCCTCATCCTGGATACGCGACCACATGCCCTCAGGCACGCCCTGTAGCACCGCCTCCAGGAGACGACGTATATCCTCAAAATCAACTCAGGCATCCATTGGAGGAGCATGTGATGGCTCGGCACCTGGGTCCTCAAACCGGCATCTCCTCGCTACTCTCTCAAGATCAACTGGTCTCGCCTCAGTGTCCTCATGCTGAAGTCTCTCTCCTACCCGTGGCCCTCCCCGCAACTGTCTCCCCGACTCCTGGCGAGCCGGCACCCTCAGCAACTCAACCTCACGCCCACAAGGTGCCACATATGCACATACAAAAAAAAAATAGATAGTATCATCATCTATACCAAATACACATGTCATGCTATCTCAAAAACAAACAATATATATCAAACTCATCAACATACCTCGATGATCAAAAACCTCCCCTGGAAGTAACACCATGTTTGGATCCTCCCGGAAGTCAACACCAACATACAGGAACTGCAATATCACCTACGGCATCTACCGCCACACCTGCATCACCTCAGTGGTGAAGAAGTGGCCACCCTCGCCACCACCGTGGTGAATAAAAATAGTCGACCACTGCCTCAGTCATGGCTCTCATGCCCCATGAGCACCCAATAAAATCCTAGGGCGCAACATAGGCACCCTCTCCAAAAACCAGGCCACTAGGATGGACCCAAAGGAAAACTCTCTTGTATCAGTAAACCGACAACGGTCCAGCTGCCCTACCATCCTGGCATGCAGCGTAAGCCCCCAGGTGAAGTGCTCACCATCTAGTACCCTCTCCATCACACTCAGCTGACCACCACTGATCCACTGAGTCACAAGGGACCCATACACCCTCACTATCATCGCTGCTATACAGCGATGCACTGGAGAATCCATCGCTCCTATGCTCACAACGGAGCCCGACATAAAGTTCGCCCTCGAACAGAACCTCCGACCCACTATCACTAGCGCCACATCCCCAGGTAGCACCAGATCCGTCGGTAGGGGCTTTCCCTGAAAAGGGAGCCCAGTCAAAAATATATATGTCCTCCACCACGGTGAAGGCAATCTCCTCTCCCCGCACCATAAAACAATGCAGGTCCGGAATCCACATCTGGATAATAAATTGCAGGAGATACTCCTGCGCCCATATCAATGGGCACTCAAAGAACTTTAGTAGCCCACAGGCTGCCAAAGTAGCACGTACCGTTGGATCCTCAATCGCCATGGAATCCATCAACTGGGACCAATCCAGCTCTCGCCAACCGACTGGCATCGTGCACAATGCTTGCCTGCAGCCACATAAAACAATCCCAGGTTAGTCACCTTGACCATCACAAACATTAAAAAGATAAGTTTTACACCCATCAACCTTGCCCCCAAGGCGTAGTTGTTTAACCCACAGGCGCACACACATGCGTGCATGTTCACCCCACAGGCGCACACATATGCGCGCATGTTCACTCCACAGGCGCGCACTCATGCGCGTATGTCCATCTCACAGGCGCGCATGTAGGTGCACCTGCTCACCCTACAGGGGCACCTCCATGCACCCCTGTCAAGAACACAGGTGCGCATCAAAGCACGTCTGTCCACTACACAGCCGCGCACACATGTAGGGCTATGTAGCCAACAGGCATGCACATAATGCACGCCTTAGTCCCCCTTACGGGCACCCCCATGCGCAGCTATCTGTACGGAAGGCACGCACTTGTGCGAGCATATTTCCTGATCACCCGTGCACTTGGGGGCCCACATCCCTAAAACTCCCTGTACGGCCCTCCGTACAACCCCTGCCCAAAAATGGAAAACCTAATTCTATGCAGGATGATCAGACTACTAACCTGAAGCTCGCTAATCCTAGATTGACTGCCTCGTTCTCCCGGAATCTCCAAATCTCCTCTAAATACCTCTTGTCCAGTCACTCGGGAAGCAAGTACAAATGAGGTGCCAATGTGGGCCCTACAGTTATATATAGGCCTTTCCGCCAAACTTCCAAACACCATTCCGGGAGCTTCGGGTGTTCGTTCTTCGATCCGTCTTCAGCCACAGGATCAGCATCTCGTCATCTACATCACGATAGTCCCCAGGCCACTTTTGATCCTTATCCCCCGGGGCACCATTTTTTCATACCCTGTCCAGGTACGCCTGCTCATGTTCAAAGTTCTCAAATAAATGCTCGTATGTTCGATTCTCTTAAGATATTTTTCACATCGGGTATTTGGTTTTCATGTGTGCAGGTATTTGGTCATCATACAGCAACACCACTCCTTTAGGTATATAATCACCATTGGCATGTCATCATTCCCTCTGAATCTCACTTGCATCTCCAGTCACACCCTCTGACATTTACCTCTAGGATCCCCATCTCCGACTCTGCAGTGCCAACACCTCCATTTGCATCTTTGGTACTGTCACCTGGTAGCACTCTCCCCCACATGAGTTGTCCCATTCATAGCACCCTTTCTCACATTGACACTCATGTTGTTTTTCAACCCTTTAGGGATGGGAGTCCCGATAGTCTTACATTATGTCGTGAATCAGCCACATACTCCTTCTCCTCATTTTGCTAGCTTTCCCACCGGACCCCCAGATTATCTCTTCAAGGTTCTATTTTTTACTACACCTCCACAGTATCATGAACCCTCCATTTCATCCACAATTAGTTTTCCCCTCTGCCAATTTCTCTTCATTTCACCTACCTCATACAGAAACCCACCCATGCCCCCCCCGCCCCCCCNCTCGACCAGTTCTCCAAGCAAATCATGCCCTACCTGGGCCAACCATATTACATTGGGGCACCCGTTTCTATATTTGTACACTCATTCCAAATTATTCTTTATTTATTGTACAAACGCCTTTGTTTCCATCATTTACATTACCTTTTTGTCGTCACCTTTGGTGACCTTCTTCCCTTTTTGGAAAACGCAACCCATGTCACCCTTGGTTGGGGCACTCCTTATCATCTACCCTTATTGGCATCGTCCATATCCTCTAAGTATCCCACAGGTCACTTACCTCTGCCCTCTGAGTTTGTTCACTTTGTCCTGCCTCTGGCACAACTTATCCCCCATCTTGTTGTCCCCCTGACACTCGACTTAGTTGAACGGTTGCGGCCACTTATACTTCGCATATACCCCCAACCAAGGGAAGTCTTGAGTCTCCATACATATTGACTTTGACCATGTACCTCCTCCAGTTCCTAACCTCACCTAGTAGATTTCACGAAGCCCTTTTGCTTCTAGGAGTCTCGTCCCCCTTTTTGTCGACATCAACACAGTTTTTCAGAAGGGCGACAGTATCTTGACTCTCATTACCTTTTTCATGAGATCTCTCGGATGGCACAGGGAGAACCACAATTTCTCCCTATTTTTGTTGACCCCCATAACATTTGACGTCAACATTTTCTCATGTTACGGTGGGTCTTACTTTGCGACTATTGCAGTTATTTCTTATATTCGCCGAAGACCTCTGAACTTGGATGGGCTATTAATGCCTACAAAATCCGTGATACTTCTTACAGATATCGTTGCCTACTGTTCAGAGTATGTTCCTCCATAGAATTGTCTTCTGCCTTTATCACAACCACCCCAGAGGGTGTTGCATTTATCTACATCAACACTTCATCCCTTTTTAAGTTACATGACACGAGCATGGAGCATGCCCGCCTCATTTGTACACAGTTTATTTTTACACACCTTATGGAAGGTCAGGTTCTATAGGTTCCCTTCTCCCTCCAACGGGTAACTCTTGACAATCCCACTATCGCTCTCTCTTACAACAACACTCTCAGTAGAAGAAACATTGATGGATTTTGGTTATACGTATGCTCCTAACCTCATCCATCAGGGGGCATCCGTTATCATTGAAATTTCATCCGCAAATGGTTACAAGAATTCAGCATCGTCAAACAGTTATGAGGTCACCCATGGACCAAAATTAACACAAAATCATTTCCAAAGGGTCAAAAACTATACAACTAGTGCAAAAATTAAAGGGCGCTATGAAGACACAGGGCGCGCGCGCACATGCGCAAAACAGAAACGCAAGAATCGCGCACATGTGCACGATGCACGATTGTGGTCGCAAAAAGCCACGCACTTGAGAAACGAAACATTTATGAGAGTGGTTGACCTCCCACCCACTTCTAGTTCAGCTTCCAAGTTGATTTGACACTCAAATCTGGACTGGATTCGACTAGGTGGCTGGTCAAAGACCTAGAAATTCCCTAATTAGCCTCTTTACACACTACAAACTAGTTGGACAATACCTCAAAGGAATGTTATAAAAGGCCATGGATACACTTCATTTTTCAAGGAATTCATAGCAAAGTTATGCTGCCACTATTCTCTTGAGGAATCCTTTATTCTCATCAAGAGTATACTAACATAATTGCATTGGGAAATCCATCTCACCCCTTGAGTGGATTAGCAAAGAATTATTTCACCATTTTCATTTTCATTTTCAAAGTTGTAAGAAGAGCTTATTTGTGGGGGTCCAAGAGCCCTCCCTTGGAGGAAGAAGGGACTCATAGTCCTCTTTATTCTAGGTGTTTTCTTTCACTAATATCAGCCTTATCATTGGTGACATGGGTCTCATTGTTTCATTTGTCCTTATGTCCCTATGTTCATTAATTTAGTTGTTGTTTTATTTCTTAGTTTAATTCTTAGTTGTTCTTTTATATTTCTTTCTCTAACCCTTTTCCTTGCAGCTGTCCTTCTTAGCAAACCCAACTAAGCTTGCAAGCACCTCTATTTTTCTCACTAAGGTGATTAAAGAGGCACAACAATCATATACACATTTGCAGATGAAGGATTGTTTGAAGACAGAGGGGGTCCTTGACTACCCCCTTTCGCACTCAACGAGGCTTGAGTTAGATTTTTCCCATGTGGGAACGGGTTCGTTAACACGGCAGGCTATTTTTGTGCCAATAACGTCTGGGCCTCCGCAAGCCAAGGGCACTTATGGGTTGGGTGGTCTTCCTTGCAAAGATTACAAGGATACTTTGACTTCTTCTTTTCAGTGTCGCCCCTGCCAGCATTATCGGTGGGTTTCTTATCCCCCATACCCTTTTTTCGTTGTTTTTTCTTTCCGTCAGGCTGTTGGGTGGCCTTTGGGTTTGTCGTTTGCACACTGTGTACATCCGACTTTTGGGTAGGGGAGTAGCCAAACCAGTGGTTTGGATGGTCGTTGTCTATTGTATCGACAATTGTTGTAATTGATTTAACAATGGATGAGCGGGCTTGGTTTGTGATGAACCAATAATTCCATCAGCATGTGGTCCATATATTTTCCTGGTTTTGTCAAGGATTGACCTCAGTGCATCTGGAAAAATCTCATAGAGTAAACCAGACTGAGAGTAAATTATCTTTATCTGTTGTGCTCTCATTATCGTGTCTTCCTCGGAAAACACTCTGGATGTTGCGACGTCTTTAGATAACTGGGGTACCAAAGACTTAAGGAACCACTCGAGCAAGAATGATGGTGGGACTGGTACTTTGATCAAACTCTTCCAGCGTCTCTATTCTTGAATGTGATCTAAGATATGGTCCGCTTTTGTCTGCTCAAAATTGGCCAACAATTCGATGTCGGCGTCATATCTCACAGGTAATTGGAAATGGTTCAAGAAAGCCATTGCCAATTCGTCGAAGGAAGAGTATCATGAACGGTCGAGCTCGATGTACCATTTCGTAGCACTCCCTAGGAGAGTGCGTTGAAATAATCGCAACTGAACAAAGTCGTCTCTTAACGAGTTAGATAAGCACCATAAGTGGAAGGTAGTCACGTGATCACCGAGATCTTCGTTAGGCTTGGCCTTGAACTTTGGAATGTCCGAAGGAAACTTGGTCGGCATAGGAGGCCAACTCAGATTGTGACAGATGGGGTCATTTAAGAGCCTTGTCAAATCTGGAAAGTGCATGGTTGGCAGAAACGGTAGTGTGGGTTGTGGATTATAGCCAGGGAAAAAGGAGCCTGGGGTTTGACTGGCACCAGGTTTCCAGGAAAAGTTAAGTCGTTAACCATGGATCTGGTAATAACCATGACCGTGACTAGCGTATGGATTGGGCGCTTGTTGAGACATCATTAGCTGGTTCCCGTAATAAGACGTAAAGGGATGAGCTTCCATCGCATTCCAAGGATTTTAGGAGGGGTTTCCCCCTGCCGATCCAATGGGCATAGGCATTGGGCCTTGCCCGGGGTTCCACTGGGTATGGAAAGGGTTTCCCCCGATCGACATCCCTGGCAATGGGACTGTTCCCTGCCATGGATTCCAAGATCCTTGTGAGGAAATAATTCCTAAGTGTGCCCCCTGTGCAGGAATAGTACCATGTACAGTATGTGGTTGTCCATAACCGAGGTTGGCCCCAGCCAAAATGGAAGCTGACGAGAAAGAGGTGTTACCAAACACGTTGAAAAAAGAGAAAGGTGTAGAACCAACTGGCATATTATAAGGAGGGAGTGCTTGACTACCTGCTCCAAACAAGTTTATGTTAGGCCCAGTGGAGTGTTGAGGAACACCGCCGAGCGAGGGGGACGAAGGGGGTATATGACCCCCACCATAAAGGAAATCGATAAAGGGATCGCAAGTGCCCCCAATAGATCCTTGCAGAGGAGTGTTGGAACTCCCTACCCCCTGACCCAAATTTTGTAGAATGGAGGAGGAAAGTACAGTACTCGTACCGAAGCTAGGCATCTCGTATGAGAAAGGAGAGCCTATCGTGTTCTGAGTAAACAGAGCAGTGATCCCTGCCATAAATGGAATCGGACCGCTTCCCGAGATAGAAGTAGTTGAGACCATGGTGGCCCAGACTGAATATGGTTGGTTAGGAGGTGGAACACCCGCAGTAGTGACAGTCATGAAGGAAATATCAGTATTCCTGGAAGAAGAGGCAGTGTTTGCTTCCATTGTTGTTGGTGACACTACCGGATGCTCGTAAGGTAGAACCTGTACGACGATGGGCATCGATAGATTAGTGATGGGAGGGTTATATGGACCAAGAGCCTCTGCTCTGAGGTCAGAAATGATTGGTTCCTCCAGAATCAAAATTTCTCCTCTCGAAGATGGGTTGGGCACAGTTTCTTGTAACCCAATTGTCTCAAAAGACCCTTGTTGGTCTAATTTTCACCTTAGCAGTGGCGGGGGGGTTCGAGTTCAACCGGAGATAGGCCCAGAAGCCTTCACGACTGGTGGAAATCCTGATCCTCCACTGTGTGAGAAGATCAAAGACACACTAGGGAAATATATAATTGTTTTGAAACCAGCACACACTAGAAAAATTACCTATGAGATCAAACAAGCAGTCACAAACTAGTTGGAAGAACAGTTACAACAACCAACACTAAAGAAACTTACCAATGCAAGTGAAACTCGAATACGGAAGCACCCTCCAGGTATACTCTGAAAAGCATGGCCCGATGTCTGTCCTAGGTACCACGATATACCCCCGCAGTCACCTATGTAAGTCACTATAAAGATAGGCAACTAGGTTGCCAGCGCACAAACAGTCACCAGGCGGGTACAGTCGACAATCGGGTGGACCTCAATGAGAATGGTATCAATCCTGAAACCTATCAAGGGTATCAAAATCAAGTGTTCCGGAAGATGACTAAGGACCTCGAACAAATTCGAGACCCACGAAGATCCGTGGCAAATTCAGTGAATGGAATCCCAAGACAAGCCCTCTATATGCATTCCCCACTATGTTTGGTCCGGCTTTGGAGGGGCTATCTCTACTACCTTTCCTTACACGACCTTGTGTTTAGCCCCTGTGTTAGAGGGGGGTCCCAGATAACTTTTACGATACTATACTTTTGACACTCCCTAGCACAGAGTCTTATGTTTGTTTTTCATCCTTGAAGAGTTTCCTCTCCAATCCTAAATCAAGGCTCTAGCCTAGACTAACTGATGGACCCTACAAAACATAAAGTCTAGTTGATTTTAATTAATCGTTAATTTTTTGAGCTTGTCTTAAGTCAAAGGTTATGAAATTGAAACTAGTGATGTTTTGAGAGATGAAAGAGAAGATAAACAGAAAGTTGGAAACAAAATAACTTCTTCTTGACAAATTCAGATTTGCTCTTTTAAATTTTTTAACCAACTTTTCAAACTTTTTCTTTCTAAGATATTTTAACTGAAAAAACCTAAACAAGCTTTCACTCGACTACGAGCTACTTATTTTCCTAATTCAATCATCCAAGAACTTATGAAAACAATCTTTTTCCTATTGATTAACGCAAACAACCAACTCTTTAACTAAACCAAGAAGTAAAACAAAAAAAAATTGTGTTTTTTTTATTAAGCTTCAAAAACAAGAAAATTTAAAATTGTATGTCTTCTTCTTTTCTGAAGCAAAAAGGTGAAAAAATAAAAACAATACAAGTCCAAAAGGGACTTCTGGCCAACCACGGACCATGGGGAGTTATTGACAACCAAAAAGGTATATCAGACTGACTCACTATCTTATCAAAAAACCTAGCAAAGGAAGAAATATTTTAAATGCAAAAGCAAGCTATGTTGGCACCCAACCTAGACTGAAACTGCTATGGCATAGACTGAAAAGACACAAGAAATACCTAGGAAGTAAGAACTTGATAGGGAAGAGGATGAATGCCTCCTCAAAATTTTCTAGACAGACACGCGACTGTCACTTCAACAGCTTGCGTATGCACGCGGGTTTCCCAAAGACAAGACGTGTATGCACACGTGTAGGACTACTACAAGACACGTGTGACCTTGTTTATCTTCAAAAGAAGAAATACAAACAGCTAAGATCAGGGAGGGAGTACTGGTATTGAAAACCAGAACCCCTAAAAGGTATAGAAACTCACTTTAACAGAGAAAGATGCAAGGAAATCTGAGAAAACAAGTCTAATCTGAGGTTATACCTAGGCTATAGACTGCAATCACAGAAACCAGAACTAGATCCAGAAAACCCCTGAGAAGGATCACTTTTGACAGGGGAGAGGATGACTGCCTCTTTTGAAAAAAACATTTGGACTTAGACACACAACTGATCTTTCAGCAGCCAGCATATGTACGCGGGCTATATGAAGTCAGGGAACGTGTCTATGCGGGCAAACCTTCTGCAGGATGTGTATGCCTTTGTGGCTTCCCGAAAAGAAAATACAGGCAGGCGAAGGAAGTAGGGAGTACTGGTATGGAAGACCAGAATCCCTACTAGCTAAAACTTTTGCAGAAACTTGGAAAAAATGTAGTAAAACAATTAAAAATACCCAACAAGTACCCCCAAAAACCCTAGAGATCCCTAGTATGGTCGCCAATTCTGTTATGGGTGGGAAATACCTCCTATGGAATAGCATTAAGGTTTTTATCATGCATGCAGAAATGACCTAAAGTATCCTACTTCTTACCAACATCCCAATCATAAACCCTATTATTCATATGCAAATACAAGGTTAAAGGGATCAAGTTATTGTACCTTAGTTTTCGTGTTTGATGTATATCCCTTTAACGCTTGGTCGCTCCTTGACTGCAACTCTCCTCCCAACGCTGACCTGCATTCATAAAATACAAACAAAGAACTCCACATGCATATGATTTATAAACTAATGGGTTAGAGATTCTATCAAAATATAATCAAATTTAAATATTGACAATCTCATATGGCGGGACGGGAAAAGTACTTATTTTATTAATCTCACAAGAGTAACCTTACAATCATGAGATCGGCCACTTCTCCTCGAATCTGGTCCTAGGCTCCTCTTCAACTATGCTCCAACTTATTTTGTATATGTTTCTCTTCACACAATAGTTGCAAAAGGTTGGGGCAAGGGGAATACTAAATCAGGTATAGTTTCTTTGCTATCATTTTCCTCCTTCCAAATGGGACCCCTACCCCTTCTTTTATAGGCTAGAAAGGGCTAGGTATTTGGTCAAGTGACCGACTATCGGTGGTCAGACGGTTTAGTTAACTTACCCAAAATTGTGTTTCGTCTGCAACTTTCCATTTTTGGTGCTTTCTAGGTAAACTCGGGTTGTAGTGGGTCAGCCAACGTACACACGCGTGCAGTAGTGGAGCAGAGCATGTATGCCTTCAAAAAGGGTGTTTTTTAAGAAGTTGTTCAGTAGTGGCTTGGAAACGAAGGAAACCGAGATGACCTAATGCCAGGTAATCATGTCTAGTGCAATTTAGGGTTATAACACATACTCAACTTGTATATCTGTCAGATTATTTTTCATCCATAGAACCTGTGTACAACTTGATGTTGTTGCAATATACTTTTCTTCTATTGTAGACAATGGTACTAATGATTGTTTCTTTCTTATCCAAGATACCAAACACTCACCCAAGTAGAACGTTTATCCACTGGTGCTTCGTCAGTCATCAATGTAACTTTCCCAATCTGCATCGGTGTACAAAATAAGTGATAGATCCTTTCATTTTGGATACCATAATCCAAACTCTTTTGTATTCTTGAGATATCTGAAATATTCTCTTCACTGGTAGAACATGTGATTCCTTTGGTGTTGCTTGAAATCGTACCACCTGTCCAACTGCTCGTATTACATCTGGTCTGAATGTTGTCACATAAAGTAAGTTTCCAATCATTGACCTATATTTCCTCTGATCTGTAGACTATGAATCATCATATTTACTCAATTTGCAACTGGCTTTCATAGGAGTATTAATTGGTTTGCAATCTTCCATTATGAACCTCTTTAGCATTTCTCTGATATACTTAGTTTGAGAAATAAAAATTCCTTGGTTGCTTTGACATATATGATGACCTGGAAAGAAGGACAGTTCTCCAAGTAATGATATTTCTTTGCAAATTTATGGCTTAACCTGTCATCATCACTTCCAAAAATAATATCATCAACATAAACTTCAATTAATAAGATCTTTTTCAATGCATTTTCAAGGATTTTGTTAAAGTCTTCCACTGTTCCATTTGCTTGAGGATGATATGGTGTACTATTTTGATGATGAACGTCAAACTCCTCAGACATAGCCTTAATAGTGTTGTTAATGAAATGAGTGCCTTGGTCACTCATCAAAATCCTCGGGGAACCAAATCTAGTGATCACTTGCTCAAACGGGAAGTGTGTTGTTGTCTATGCATTGCAATCTTTTACTAGTGTTTCTTATGCCCATCTTGTTAATTATTTTGTCGTAGTTCTAATGTACCTCTCTCATGATCTTTTTGTTGGTGAGTTAATTGGTCCCAAAAAATCTATGGCCCATTTATTGAATACATGCAAGTTTACTTGTGGTCTGAGGGTCATCTCATCCTTTCTATTCATTTTAACAACCCTCTGACATACATCACATTTATGGAAGTATTCATTTGAGTCTCTGTGAATGGTTGGCCACCATAGTCATGTGTGCAATACCTTTGCACAGTATCTTTGCCTGCATAATGTCATCGTGTTATTCCCTCGTGGGCTTCTGCTAAGATCCTTGTTCTTTCATGTTCTAGAACACATCTTCTCAAGATGTTATCTGCACCCATTTTATATAAGTGGCATGCGATCAATTTATAGTCTGCAGCCCTGACTACCAGGTTTTTCTTCTACGCAGTGTTGAATTCCTATGGTGCAGTCCCTGTACTTAAATACTGGATGATGTCTGCAAAGTATTCATCAGCTATCTGGACTGAAAATATCTCTGTGTTTAGAAAGTTATCCTCTAGTAGGTTCCTCCCCATTTGTGATCCTCGATAGGTGATCAGGTCCTATGTTCAACTTTCCTAGTTTGACTATCACTTCAAAGTCAAATTCTTGGAACAGCAGTAACCATCTACAAATTCTTCCCCCCAACACTGGCTTGTTGATGAGGTATTTAAGCATTGAATGGTTTATGAACATCTTGAAATGTTTTCCCAATAAATAATGTCTGAACTTCTAAAGCGCGTAGACCATAGCTAAGCCTTCCCTTCCTGTGGTATTGTAGTTCTGCTTCGATTCTGACAATTTTCTACTAGCAAATGTTATAGGATGGTCCAATTATCCTTCTCTTGGATACGCTAGAATAGCTCCAAGTGTTATGGTTGATGCATATACATGTATGTGTAATGTATTTTCCCAATCTGGGAATACTAGTATTGGTGTGATTACCATATTCTCTTTCAAGGTGTCCAATATGTGCTGACAATCCTCATTCCACTGAAACTTTGTGTCTTTCCTTAGCAATTTCTCCATTGGCACATTGATCTGCGCATACTCCTTTATAAATTTCATGTAGTATCATGTATGTCCCAATGTCTCTCTCAATTGGCGAACTATTTTTAGTGGTGGTAGATTAACAATTACTGCAATCTTGGCAAGATCTACTAGCAAGCCTTTCTTGAATACTATCTAGCTCAATAGTATCCCAAAAGGTGTTCTGAATATGCACGTATTGATATTTAACGATATCTGGCACTGCCTGCATCTTTCAAACATCCAACGCAAGACTTCTACATGGTCTATCAGTAGACTATATATTTTCCAATCGTCCATATATACCTCTAGAAACTGGTGGATAAACTCTTTAAATGCAGCAATGACTACTCTGGAAAATATTGTTGGTGCATTCTTCAATCCAAATGGCATGACTGTATACTGGTAGGATCCACATTTCATAGAAAAAGTGGTCTTGTATCTATCTTCTGGTGCTATCTTGATCTGATGATATCTTGAGAATCTGTCGGTGAATGAATAAGCTTCTCGTCTTCCTACATTCTCCAACACTTCATCTGTGAAGGGAGTAGGGAACGGGTCATGTAGTCATGCATCGTTCAATTTCCTTAAGTTGACACATATTCATATCCCCCCTTGCTTATTCTCCTGAACTACCATTGGGCTTATCCATTATGATTCTTCTACAGGTTCTATGATTCCAGCTTCTAACATCCTATTGATTTTGGCTTTGACTTTTTGCTTATATGTGGGATTCAGTCTATATGGTCATTGTATGATTAGAATTGCCTCATCTCTTAGCGGTATCTTCATTTTGCCTATCTCTCATGCCATGCCTTTCATTTCTATGAATGTTGTTGGGAACATGTCATTGTACTCACGCAGTAACTCTGTTATACTTTCCAATGTTTGCTCATCCCAATAGTCTCCAATGTTGGCCATTTTGGGATTTTCAAATGTCCCAATGTTGACTTTCTTTATCTTGATAAGCATAGCAATTACTTCTGATTCCAGAAGTGGACCTTCCACTTCCCTCTCGCCTTCAACTTCCTCAATCATAATATCACACAAGTCATCTTCATCTGGTGCTTCTCCCTGCACGTGGTAGCATGACAGTAGTTATTTTACTGTCTGTATATTTTGTTGTTGTTCTTATGTCATGAGTTAAACTTTTGGTTCCTTTATGTATATCACCCCTCTGATTTGTTTAATTGGTGCGTCTATGTTGGGGTTCTCATGCTTAAATGAGAAAGTGACTGTAAAGTTATGTTGTAGTAATGTCCAGCTCGTCGTTCCTCTGTGCAGTTCTTGGTCTGCATACCAGATTGTCAGGATACCTTCTAATGTGTGAACAAAATGATGAGGCCATTCCTCTGGTGGTGTCATCCTCCATAGCATTCTGCACTTCTCCAAGTGTTTTGTTGGTTCTCTCTATCCATCATATTTCTCTAGCGGGTTGCTTCCTTGTTCTGCGCCAAACCTGATGCGCAGTAATCGCTTACATTGGCACCAGTCTCTGACTATTTCTTTGTGTGCACCCCACCATCTCGCAGGTGTTTCCTTGAGTGATATATCCAGGGCTAAGAGTCTCTGATTATCTAACACTTCATATTCTACTGTGTTAGGAATGCTTCTAATTCATTCACCCCATGGAAGTTGGGTGGTTCTCTTATCTTCGTACCTACCCATCTTACTGCGTGGTCTATTCTTGCACATCTTCTTGTGGAGACTTCGTGTAACCTTTGCTACTAATTTTATAAGCCCATTTCTGAGTCTGACACACATGTGGTAATGCTTCACCAGCTGATTATCCCATTTGCAGTTGGGTTCACGTAATCCTCATCTCGTGCAGTTTTTCTATACAACTGGTTAATTTCTCCAAGTCCAAGCAAGTAGGCTCTACAAACCTTTCCCCTTCGGATGGGTCCAATGGCGCAATGAATTTGTATTCTCCTGACTCGAAGGTCATATTCCACATATTTAGGTTGATTATGGCATGGTTATCAAACACCCAATCCAAACCCAACAACGTCAGATAAGGTGTTGTGCCATCCACTATCTCGATTACTTCGAAGTCGGCTTTAGTCCGTACTCCATCCAGGTCTACTGTTACTCCTTTTAGTATTCCAATTGGTAGAACTTTGTGTTGATTTTCTAGTTTCGGTTGAATAGGTGAATATACTAATGTGGGTTCTCCCATACATTTCCATGTCTTCTTGGGTAATACATTAACTTCAGATCCTAAATTCAGTATAATATCTCCCATGTTGAAATCTCCAATGTTGGCATTCAGCCTGAATTCCCTACTTGTTCTCCTCCTTGTATGTAGGTGATTGACTGTTTTCTGTTCTAACTTTCCTTTTGCTTCTACGCTACATATTTCTAGCATATTTTGTAATACTTTAACAGAGGATGGATCATTTAGTAGTCTAACACAGGATTGCAAAAAACCCTTAATGGTACTTACTTGTCCTAGTGGTTGTGGTTTTTAGTTGTGATCCAACGATGGAGGCATCTCCTACTCTGGTATTTCCTTATTATGTTGTGCAGTTGATGTAGATGCAATGTCTAGATTCAGGAATTCTTGTCTAGATTTCTTGAATATCTCTTTTACATTCTGCGAGTCAAACTGCTTCCTTGGTTCGACATTCCTCTTCACCCATTGGTGTTGTGCTCGCTCTTTTCGTACTGCGTCAGTTCCTGTTTTAGCTCCTCCTCGTGTAACTATGTTGATTTTTCTTCCTTCACCCCCTGCTTCTGCTAAAATCCATTGAACATTCTGATTTCTCTGGTTTCTCTTCTCTTGGATCTTCCCTAATAGTGTCGAGCATTCTTCTGTGCCTTGATATTATGTGTGACAATACATACAGGTCGTTGGTGGAAGTGGACATTCTCTTGCATAGTGTCGTGGTTGTTGAGAGTTGTGACATACCACTGGTCCTCTACCTCTTCCAAAGCCTCATCTTTCTCTACCTCCCCTTCTATAGCCAGCTCGATCCCCTCGCAGCATGTTATATTGAGGCACCTAGTTATACTGTGTGGTATTATAATGTGGTTGCGCAGTATTATACTATGGATGCGCAGTGTTATATTGTTGTTGCACAATGTTATACTATTGTTGCACAATGTTGAATGGGGATGGTACTTGGTTAAACTGAGGTGTGGCTTGCTTGGTCATCATTTATGCCTACACCCTATATGCACATGATGTTCTTTCCCTCATCAATTCCATGGTTCTGTAATCTTTGTCATCATGGGATACTAACTTGAAAAAGTTGCAATACGAGATTTTTGGTATTGTCTGGTACTTTTGCATCATTGGGAAGTGATGACCATGTTTCTTACAGATCTCGCACCATAGTCCTCCTATTGGTAATGGATTTGGAATTCCTGTTGCCATGTACTACGCGAATGTTGGACATTCATTCTTATGGTGTCTGTCCTACATGTGGTACACCAAATGGATTCTCTTTTGTCCTTACTTTTGTTCTGGTTCAGCTGGAACATTAAGTTCTTCAGATCCTCCTTCAGCTCCTCTATGGTTGGATCTATCTTCTGATATTGGTTCTCTTCCAGTTGTAGGGTTGCTTGTAAAGCCTCAGCCTGCTTCTGAAACTTTTTTTGTCGCAACGGATACTTCAAGTGTGGTAGCAGTGAATTGACGAATAGATTCCTATGTTGCATATCTGTCATGACGTATTTTATCTTTCCCTTCAGTCGTTTGAATCTCTAGTCGATTTCCCATACATATTATTTGGGTTTCTGTCTAATCTATATCATCTCATTCATGTATTAATCCTCTGAACTCGGCTTCTGGAACTCATTTATCAACAACTTCTTGATATCTCCAATCATTTTGGTTGTCCCTAGCAGACTATTTGCATCTAAAATCATGTACCAATCCAGTGTGTGATCTCTTAGCGTGATAGATAATTGTGCAAGTTTAGTGTCCTCATCTGTGATCTATTTTGCTTCCCAAATATTCTCACAGATAAAAAGGTTCTTCTCCGGGTCCTCTGACGCTTCTCCTTTGAATTCTAGGAACCTGATGGTTGGATCATGTCCTGCCATTATGAATGTTGAACTACTACCTGCGTGCGGTGTAGATACTTGACTACTGCTTCCTGAACTGGCTCCCCCAGTTATTTTTCCTTGTTTAGATGTACTTCCTACTGTCTTTCTTCTCTCGAAATTCAGTTGTCTAAATGGTGGTGTTCTTCTTGGTGTGTTAGTCGCACATGGGTTTATGGGTTCCACACTGACACTGATATGGATAGGAGTGTTTCCTTCTATTTTCTCTCTTGAACCTCTTGTCTTCTTCTCGTATGTTGCGCGTGGGATTTCCTCAATCTACTCCACATCCTGAAGATCCTCTACCTCCTCTTCATCACTTTCCAAGCCTTCCCTCACGGCTACGGCTCTCTTCTTGGTGTTCACCTTATATTGGTAGGGTACTCCACTGCACGTCTTTCCAACTATTTCCATGATCTTCTTGATCTGGTCTTTGTCCATCATAATGGGGTCCAAGGCCTCCTCCTTATTTCCTTTATCCCCTTCTCCTTCCATCTCTCCTTTTCATGTCAGTGCTTCCCCCCTTCCCCCATGCACGCAAGGAATTTTAGTTGTCTGATTCCATCGGCATTACACCTTTGTTATATAGTAATATCTTAATGGAAGTATATAATGATCTGATGTACCTGCCTCAAGGTCCCTTCAAGTACTCTTGTTCATCCGCACTGTACGATTTCGTTGTATCTACTGCAAACTCTGTGATAAATCCGACAACAATGTTGTCTAACCATAAATCTATTGAGCGCGTAAACTTATTATCAACTCGTTGTAGTTGCATGATCTCTTTGAGATTCCACTTTAGTTATCTGATCTGATTCATAGGATGGTTGTATTTCAATCTTTTTATCCACTCCTGCAATATGTGTGGGAAATCACAGAAAAATACTTCATGCAAGTCGGTGAATACATACTTGTCCAAATATTTGCACGGTGTCAAGTTCAGGTTTTTTTTATCTTTCTGCACAAACTCTAGCTCCTTTGTCTTCAACCAGATTTCTATCTCTGCCTCCATGGGATTCCAACGTCTCAACATCCCTTTTTAGATTTTCATTCTTTTAGCTTTTTGTCGTCTGCTCCCACATTTTTTTTTACGCTTCTTCAATAGATCTCATATGATCCATCCCATTTTCTTCCAATCAACCGGCAACAGAACCATTTGTTGGTATTTCATTATCTATTTGTTTCTCTTGGTCTTGAGGATTCCTTGTGGGATATTCTAATTGATCATCACAGATTGAACTTGGTTCAAAACTAAGAAGCTTCCCAACAAAATCCATTAAAACTATTGGCCCCTCTGGCAAACCAGAAGGCAACGCAGTACACAGAGTGTATTGTGTAGTCTCACCCGAGATAGCTCTATGGGTGGAAGCAATAATCAGGTGTTTACAACCTAATATGGAGCAAGATCTGTGGTTGTGTGTTGTAACCTTTATTCATTCAATCCCCTATCTAAATACAACATTCATTTGATGCATGCATGTGGAATACCATATCTACTTAGTTGTTTCAATTATCTAACATTCATCAATTAATTCAGACACCAAGATGCATTCATTCATTCACATAACACAGTATTTATTGTGGTTCACCCCCTCCTGGGCTATGTCCACAAATGTTTGGCTCTCGAGCTTTATTATACGTTTAGAAAGATATCACCTAGTGCGTGGTTAAAATATTAGTTCTTCCTTTCTTCCTCAGGATCCTTGATCCCTACGAGGCTGACTAGATCGCACCATGCCCCTCAACCTATGATCTAACCCTCATGATCGAGTTGCTCACTCCTTCCCTAGCTCACCAACTTAATGACTCATACAGTTCTTACAATTCTCTTCCTCTCTATCTCCTCTACTCAGTGTGTCTTCCCCCTCTCTTAAATTTCCTAAGTACTACTTATTTATATCCCTATCTCACCAGCCATTACAATCCATTACAAAAACCCTAACCCTAGTGTCGTTAGGTTTTCCTTGCATGCACACTTCGTCTTCTTCTCTTACACGTGTTGTTTTTCCTTCCAGTTGTCTTTTGCATGATTTTCCTCCAAAAATAGTCTTTCTTCCTAGCTAGATCTGCATCCAACAGTAGGGATATAGTGTCCACTTCTAGATAGGTGCCTTTCAATAAATTTTAGCAAGTAGAAGACTATAGAGAAAAAGATAATAACATATGTCTTTCTCCTAGGGTTTCAAGCAAGCAATTTCAAAATCTTATACATGAAACAAGTAAATTCGTCATAAGAATTCATTCACAATAAAGAAATGCATATTTTCCACTTACTTCACAAAGAATAATCAAGCATACACCCTAGTTGAATATCCTCCACATGAAAATTTTCCAAAACACACCAATATTTGCCTCCTCCAAGAAGTGCACACCACTAAATTTCAGCCAATAACCCTTAAAGAGGGTCGAATTTCATACCACCACTTGTGTGATGAGTCAATGATGAAAAAATGAGAGTTTTATCTCTCTATTTATACAATAATTATGGCCTTTAATTAATTTTAGGTCATCAAAAGACCGACATGGCCAAATTACATGAAAAATCCAGTTTTTACACAAATTCAAACAATTAAACCCTAAAATCATCTTTAGAGGTGATGTCATTCCCTTCTATGGTGATGTTGAGCCTCTTGGGTGAAACGTTGGGCCTCATATGGAAATCATTGATTGATGTCAAGTGATTAATTGATGCCAAAGGATTGATTGATTTATGATTGATGTAATGTAATATGTATTTTCCTTGATGAGAATGCATAGATGAAGATGGATCAATGAGTTGTCATTGATATGATGAAGATGGATCAATGAGTTGTCATTGATACATGATGAGGATGGTTTGATGTGGTTTCATTGATATATTATGCAATGTTGGAAAAATGTATAGATGACTCATTATTGTCTCATCATGATTGATAAGGTGCACAAATGGATGAACTCCAAAGTGGTCCCCTTATGGTGAAAGCCCTCACGGAAAGACGCTTTGCGGATTGAGCTATCCTAGAAGAATGGTTGGAGGACCCATGCTCTCATTATTGTCTTATCATGATTGATAAGGTACACAAATGGATGAACTCCAAAGTGGTCCCCTTATGGTGAAATCTCTCACGGGAAGACGCTTTGCGGATTGAGTTATCCTAGAAGAATGGTTGGATGACCCATGCTTGTATGTGGAATAATGAGATGAAGATCAAGGAAATTGTTGGTGAAAATATCCTAGATGGATAGTGCTTGTCATGCCATTTCCGGCGGTATGTGGAATGTCACATAACTCCTCACGGTTTGAGAGTTATGGCCTTACGAAGTTGAACGACCCCCATATGAAGGCTTGAAGCCCACAAGGTCAAAGAAGTCAAAGTGACCTTAAAAGAAGAAATCATTATTTAAATGATAAAGTAAAGTGACCAAGTCAAGAATATTATTTAAATGATTAACTGAGGTGAAAAAATCAAGAAGGAATATTTAAATGATAAAGTAATGGAGAATTTTCTAATTATGGAAAGTGGTTAACCCTAAAATGACGAAAATAGGTTAAGTGACCTAGAAATGGGTTAAGTGACCTGGAAATGGGTTAAGTGACCTAAAAGAAGAAATAATTATTTAAATGATAAATTAAAGTGACAAAATCAAGATGGATTATTTAAATAATAAATAGAAGTGACAAAAACAAGAAATGATAAAGTAAGGTGACAAAATCAAGAAGGAATATTTAAATGATAAAGTATTGGAGAACTTTCTATTTATGGAAAGTGGTTAACCCTAAAATAAGGAAAATAGGCTAAGTGACCTAGAAATGGGTTACGTGACCTAAAAATGGGTTAAGTGACCTAGAGGATGAAATTATAAATAAGATAGCAATGGTCTCTTGTAGATCGTCCTTTTTGTGGATCAATGGAGATCTTCTTGTGAGAATATTTTTTGGAGTATTGGTGGAGAGCTTCTTGTGAGAGCTTCTTGAGAATTTTTGGTGTGGAACACTTGAGCATATTGAATATATATAGGTGATTGAGGTAACCAAAGGATATATAAGCCAAATTTCAAAGGGAAGGTGAAGAAAAGAGGGCCGACATTCAAGGGAGGATAAATTCTTTTCATGATGCTTTCTAAGGTATGTTATTTACAGGTCATCTCACCATTTTCGTAATAAATTTTTTTCTATAATGATTCAGACCGTGATATTGATATTCCATCGAATAAACATATCCAATTATTTTTGGTTAAAAATTCAGCTTGTGGGTCGTTGTATTTTTGGAGATACAATCCGTGGAAGACAGGGTTTGTGGCTAGTCCTGAAACTAGTCTAAAACAAGTGTTTCGAGCAAAAATGTCATAACTTATTCATAACAAAACAAAATTTAGTGAGACTAATTGTGTTGGTTATATTAAATTCTGTAGTATTTTATTTTTTAATTTCAGATCTATTCAACAAATATTATGTGTGGGGCACGCTCTACAAGGTCGCTCTCTAGAATAAGTCAGAATTCAGCATGGTATGTCATTTTTTCTATAACTCCTTTTCTGAGAGGTTCCAAGTAGTGAAACCTAGAGGAATTGCATAAAACACACTGAATAAAATTGTGTATCAATTTCATATATTTATTCATTATAGGTACAAATTTATGATTATTTCAAGTTAGGGTTGTTGACTAATCCAAAACTAGTCATGGTTGAGACAAGCAGTTGATGAGTTGGCACATACATGAGGTGTATAGTTGATGATGTTGGTACATATTGATAAGTCATTGTTGATGAGTAGTTGACACATCATTTTTATATACTTGGTACATGTTTGGATGCAATTTTTTATGGTACAGGTGTATTACAGGTTGGTGCATAGTTGATGCACTTGTTTATGGTACAGATTGATATATGTTGAGGATTGTTGCCTCATATCAGTTGGTGTTGAGGGTGTAAGATGAGTCTTTCATTATATAGCTGGTGCTCTTGTAGAGTTGTACTCTATTCATTTGTTTCTGAAAAACCCCAAGGATTGTAGTCTGTAATAAAAAGAAAATTGTACATACATATTGTGTTCTTTGTGTTCCTTGTGGTGATGACTTGTTGATGATATATTGTTGATATATGTTTTTGATATGTGTTGACATTTAACTAGTTATAAATGATAGCAATGAATAATGATTTAATGGTGATTGTTAACTAAGGATTTTTGGGAAAAAGAGCCCTACACTATTCACCCCCCCCCCCTGGGTGTAGTCGGTGTGTCCAACACCAAGCTCCTAGATGATGCCACACATGCCAAATAACACACAACTGCCTACAAAATGTCAATCCTGACGTTGGGTGACGTCTAGGGTCACAATGGTGATGTCATGGGTCTCCTAAGGCCAACGTCCAGGTGGAAGAGCAAGACCCCCCTGGGTCTAGGTCTGCCAAAGTGTCTATGGTGAAACGTCCCTCCTTTTTTCTAGTGCAAGTCTTTGGATTACTGAGAGTGGGGTTGAATCAATAATAGAGAAATTTAATCATTTTTTACCAAAAATGCAAGTGTTATATCAATGTAGCATTATCATCCAATAGTTACAAAGTAAATAAATAATGAACACATGATCAATCACACACATACACAGTACACCAGTGTTTTTACATGGAAACCCAAAGCGGGAGAAAACCACAGAATGTTTTTTCTTATATGTCTTGAAGAATTACATTCATTGGAAGCACCAACTTTCTTTGTTTTCTAGTTGAAATTCGAAGGAGGTTCCAACCCCCTGGTTTTTTAGGCTACAACCTAAGGGAAGCTCCAACTCCCCAATTCTCTGGCTACAACCAGAAGGAGGCTACAATCCCCTAAGGTCTCTGGCTACAACCGGAAAGGTGGCTAAAACCACCTATCCTTTCCCCATCCAACCGCCCTGAAATATAAATGTCAAATGTAGACAACATGACACTGTCACTGAATCAACCACTTCCACTATCAACCTGTACCAATAACCTATAAAAACCTGTACCAATCAACCTGCACCAAACAACCTGTACCAATAACCTGAACCAACATGTACCATGCATCAACCTTTACTCATCAATATGTACCAACATCATCAACTATACACCTCATGTATGTGTCAACTCATCAACTATACACCTCATGTATGTGCTAACTCATCAACTACTTGTCTCAACCATGTACCCAACATGTACCTCAACCATATACCAAAGACATATACCAATATAACCATCAAAAGTTATCTAACAATTCATCACTCTATCCATAAACCAAATATCGTAAACCCTTACATCAAACCATGTGCCACAACCTCATTGTTATGTAGCCTCAAGCTAAACCAACAACTTCAGCAACACATCACAACCAAAAGACCAATACCCATATGCCAAATACCAACAACAAAATACCAATTGTATCCCTCAACAAATTTGATATATGCAGCAATATTGAACATTCAATACCATCTCAAGAGATAAACCATAGCTCACAAAACATACCTCAAACAAGATGTGCCATATCTCTCATAAATAGACCCCAACCATGTTGCTGCTGTGATTTTTCTTCTGCACTTTTTCTGTCGCAATTTTTCTGCCGCACTTTTTCTGTCGCAATTTTCCTGCCGCACTTTTTCTGTCGTGATTTTTCTGCCGCGATTTTTCTGCCCCACTTTTTCTACTTCGATTTCTCTACCATGATTTTTCTGTCGCACTTTTTCTGCCACACTTTTTCTGTTGTATTTTTCCTGCTGCACTTTTTCTGCCGCACTTTTTCTGCTACAGTTTTCCTGCCGCACTTTTTCTGCTGCAGATTTTCTCTATCAATAATACCTGCCCAAATAACCTTTCACAAAAATAGATATTCATTGATATGAAAGTGTGATTAAATGAGAGATCTTTGCCTCTTATTTATACTTTCATGTAGCATTACACTTTCTTTATTTTAGGGAGTTCTCCATTTACTTTATTATTTAAATAATTTCTTTTGCAAACACTTGGCTTTTGGGGGATTTTATATGACTCATGAGGGTTCTCCAACTTCATATGGCCATAACTCTCTAACCGTGAGGAGTTATGTGGTGTTCCACATACCACCGGAAATGGCATGACAAGTACTATCCATCTAGGATAGTTTCACTAAAAAATTCACTAACCTTCATCTCATTATTCCACAATTAAGCATGGGTTATCTAACCATATTTCTAGGATAACTCAATCCACAAAGCGTCTTCCCATGAGGGATTTCACCATAAGGGGACCACTTTGGAGTTCATCCATTTGTACTTCTTATCAACCATGACAAGACAATAATAAGTCATCTTTACATCAAACAAACTTGGGTCTAGTACCCAAACCTTTGTGCTAACGGGATTTCTTCAAGTGTTGACATCAATGACAACCAACCCTAATCAACAATCTCCCCCTTTGGCATTGATGGAAACACTTTGATGTAATACTGAAATCATATCACTCATGCTCCCCCCTGGAACCATGTCTTTGTCCTCTGCATCTAAGTGACCATTTCTCCCCCTGGAACCATGCCTATGTCCACTGCATCTAATAAATCTCTCCCCCTTTGTCATCAATGGCAAAGGTATCTTTCCATCTGGGCTTTCTCCCCTGATTGAACTGTCCTATTTATGGTGCTTCCTCATGTACATATAAGACATATAAGATAAGCATTCAAAAGCATTCATTTTAGAGTAGAAATAACTCTGAGTCTCTGGCGAAGATACTCAAAGGCTTCCCGTGTAAGTGGTTTTGTAAAGATGTCTGCCACTTGTTCTTTTGTGCCCACATACTCAACTCTGATGTTCTTTTATACAACTTGTTCCCATAGAAAGTGATACTTGATTGGAATGTGCTTTGTCTTTGAGTGCATCATCGGGTTCTTTGAGATACTGATGGCGCTTGTATTATCACAATAGATTGGAATGGGCTCATCATACTCAACCTGTATATTTGTCAGAGTTTGTTTCATCCAAAGAACCTGTGTACAACAAGTTGTTGCTGCAATATACTCTGCCTCGGCTATAGATAAAGATATTGATGATTGTTTATTGCTTAGTCATGATACTAAACACTCACCTAAGTAGAACGTTGCTCCACTGGTGCTTCTTCAGTCATTAATATAACCTGCCTAATCTACATATGTGTAGGCAATAAGTGATAGATCCTTTCCTTTTGGATACCATAATCCAAACTCTTATGTTCCTTTGAGATATCTGAAAATCCTCTTCACTGCTAATACATGTGATTCCTTTGGTGTTGTTTGAAATTGTGTCACCTGTCCAATTGTCTGCATTACATCTGGTCTGGATGTTGTCACATATAGTAGGCCACCAATCATTGACCTGTATTGCCTTTGATATGTAGACTTTGAATCATCATCTTTGTTCAACTTGCAACTGGTTTGCATGGGAGTGATAACTCGTTTGCAATCTTCCATTCCGAAAAATTTTAGTATTTCTCTAATATACTTGGTTTGAGAAATAAAAATTCATTGGTTTCTTTGACGTATCTGAAGTCCCGGAAAGAAGGATAGTTCTCCAAGTAATGACATTTCAAATTCATTCTGGATATCCTTTGCAAATTTCTGGCTTAACCTTGATGTAGAGGTTGTTGTCTACACTTCATTTTCTGAACCCTGTCTATTGTAGATATTTATCCAGTCTAGAGTACCATGCTCTAGGAGCTTGTTTTAGACCATACAAACCCTTCTTTAATTTACACACATAATCTGCGTTCTTTGACAACTGAAATCCTTCTGGTTGTTCAAATGTAGACTTCTTCTTCAAGTTCCCCATTCAAAAAATATGATTTTACGTCCATCTAATACACTTTAATATTTTTGGAGCATGCATAAGCTAAAAGCAATAGGATTGCTTCCATTTTGGCAACTTGGAAAAATGTCTCTTCAAATTCAATTCCTTCAACATGTGCATAACCTTTACATACCAATCTAGCTTTGTTCATTGTAACATGTCCATCTTCATTCAATTTATTCTTGTATACCCACTTTGTGTCGATCAAATTCTTATCCTTTGGTCTTGGAACCAATTCCCAAGTGTCATTTTTCTCTATTTGATCCAATTCTTTATCCATGGCCTTATTCCAAAATTCATCCTTGTTGGCCTCTTCAAAACAAGTTGGTTCAATCAAGATGAGAGTGCTAGGTGTGTTTGTTCTGGTGAATGCATTCTTCTTCTAGTCTCAACTCTTGCATCTTTGTTTCTGATAATCTGATCTGAAGGATGATTATGTTGTACTCGTCTGCTAGGTGTATTTGGAGGCACTTGCTGAACTTTATCTTCTTCTTATGTCGGATCCTCTTCATCTTCCCCTTATTTTTCATCTTTTGTTTCTTCTTCGTAAAGTTTTTCCATTGATTCATTTTTTTTCTTCCTTTAATTCTTGTCTACCTGTTTCATCAATTGTTACATTGATGCTTTCCACAACTTTGTTCAATCTCAAGTTGTAACACTTGCATTCTTTCATTTTACTTGAGTAACCGACAAGTACTCCTTTGTCCACACGAGATTCAAACTTTCCCATTTTGTCATCTTCTCTTTTTATGTAGCATTTGCTTCCAAAAACTCTGAAGTGCTTCACATTTGTTGGTCTTCCTTTCCATAGCTCGTAGGGATTTTTCTCAATGTTGTTTCTGAGCATTACTCTATTTTGAATCTGAACTGTTGTATGCACTTCCCGTGTCCAAAAAATATCTTTCAATTTGGAATCCATTAGCATTGTTCGAGCCATTTCTTGTATTGTCCTATTCTTTATTTCAACAACTCCATTTTGTTGAAGTGTCCTAGCAACGGAGAATTGTCTTTTTATTCCATGATTGTTGCAATAATCCATAAATTCCTTTGAAGTGAACTCTCCTCCATTATCATATCTCAAGCATTTGATTTTTAAATCCATTTCATTTTCAACCATTTCCTTGTAGATCTTGAAGTTTTCAAAAGCTTATGACTTATTCTTGAGAAAGCAAATTGCAATCACTCTTGTATAATCATCAACTAATAACATAAAGTATTTCTCACCTTTTAAACCCTTTGTTGTAGTTGGTCCAACTAGATCAGTGTGCACAATTTCCAGTGGTCTTGTCGTTGAATATTCCTTTGATTTGAACTTCATATTTGTTTGCTCTCCTTGTTGGCAATGCTTGCATAAAGAGTTGGTTGGTTTCGTTATCTGGGGAATTTCTCTGACTGCTTCTCTTTTGCTAACTTTGACAAGGTTATCAAAATGTATGTGACCCATTCTTTTGTGCCATAGCCAACTTTCATCTTCCTTTCCTAGGAAACACTTTTCATTTTCAATTTCACTTAACACATATATGTTGCTTGAAGTTCTCGCAACTGTAGCAATCAATTTTCCTGAACCTTCTTTTCTTATCTCTCACTTTTGTGAATCGAAAGTAACTTTATGACCTTGGTCACACATTTGACTCACACTTAGAAGATTATGTTTCATATCTTCTACTAGTAGAACATTTTCTGCCTTGGTATTCTTGTTCCCAATTATGACTATGCATTTTCCAATGATTTTAGTTGAATCATCATTTCTGAAGGAGAGTGATCCATATCTTTCCTTTCTTAATGTAAGAAACATGTCTCTATCACCTGTCATGTGTTTTGAACATCCACTGTCAACATACCAACCATGTTTCTTCTACTTATCTTGTAGAGCGAGTGTGCATTCTTCATTGCTATACTGATTCTACTTTCTTATCCATGTCCTTTTCTGAGGTTCATGTCTGTGACATGTGTTATTTTGTTGTGGTTCTCTAGGAGGGGATTTCATTCTGCAATCTTTGGCCATGTGTCCAAAGTTGTTACATTTGTAACATTCCACTTCAGTGCTCAAAGATTCAAATATGTTGTAACTTCTTCTCTGTGTTTCACTAGGCCTTCTTGGATAACCCTTTTATGTATGACTTTCAAAGTTGTTTATGTTCCTATTGTTATCTCTGCAATTCACAACTTTATGTCCAAAATTATTACATGCATAACATAAACCAAAAAAAATAGTTTGATACCTGGGAGTTGAAGATATTCTTAAAGGAGGTACTCTTATGAATTATTCTTCTTCCTGAGGCCTATCTGTCGGTTGTTGATTCTGAAATCTGAATCTTCTCGGTGGAGGAGTGTCTCTGTAATCTTACTGTAGATCTTCCTATCCCCTTTGAGTGTTTCTGCATAGCTTTTTGGATATGTTTCTTGCTCTATTTTTTTGGAGCTTGATCCATTTTCTGTCTGATTGTATCCAAGTCCGGACTTGTCATGATGAGGTTTTTGACTGTTGGTAATGTCATCCAAAACTTTTTAGTTGTTCTGCATATTTTTCTTTTGAAGATACTTTCTTAATGTGATAATTGTTGCTTCTAAATTTCCAATGATCCTGTCTTTTTCTTCGAGTTGTTCTTTGAGTGCTTCTTCAATTATTTTACCTTCTTCTATTTGAACCTTCAAATTTGTGATCATTTCTTCTTCAGATTCTTCTTTATCAGAGTCTCCTACTCCCATGAATAGAACTCTTTATGTCTCATTGTCACTGGATTCATCTTCATCTGATGATGAGATGTCTTCTTTGGTGCATAAGCTTTTCTTGAAAGCTTTCTTTGTGGTTCTTTTTCCTTTATATGTTTGTTTTCTATTTGAGTAACCTTCATAATTTCTCTTTTTCTTATGAGGACATTTGTTAGAAAAATGACCAATACCATCACAATTAAAACAAATCAAAGGAAGATCACCTCTATACCTATCATTGGTTCCCTTGTTCAATCTTTTGACAAAGTTGGCCACTTCTTCATCATCTTTCGAGACGTCATTGTTGTTGTTGTGTTCTTTTTGTTTTTGTTTTTCCTTTTGCTTTGAATTTTTGGATGCTTTGAAGGCTACTTCTTTTATATCTGGATTTTCATGTTCAGTTCTCATTTCATATGATGTGAAGATTCTATGTAATTTGTCCATGCTTATTGAGTTCAGATCTTCTCTTTCTTCTAGTGTTGATATCTTAGGGTGAAATCTCTTAGGAAGAGATCTTAGTACCTTTTGAACAATTACAGATTCTTTGATTTCTTCTCCCAATCCCATGATTGCATTTACTGTTTCATTGACTCGTAAAAGGTAAGTTGCAATATTCTCATATTCCTTCATCTTTAGTTGTTTGAACTAACCTTTGTAAGTTTGAAGCTTTGTTTCTTTGACTTTCGAATCTCCTTCATAAATATTTTAAAGTTTGTCCCAAATCTCTTTAGTGGATTTACAATGTGAAACTTTGGTGAATATCGATTCCCCGAGACCATTCAAAAGTGAATCAGTGTCTTTGGAGTTATTTTGATCGACTTTTATTGTTTTTACATTTATCGGTGAAACTGTTGGTGTTGTGTATCCATCTACAATTGATTGTCAAATTTCAAATCCATGTACCTGTATATATGTTTTCATCCTTATGCTCCAAAATGCATATTTTTGTCCATCAAACTGTGGTATTCCATTTTTATACATGTTGTTGCTCTCCATGATGTACCTTTCAGTGGTTAAACTGATTTTTGAAGGAACCTCCTCTGATACCAATTGTTGGATTATTGAGAGGGAGGTGAATCAGTAATAGAGCAATTTAATCCGTTTTCACCAAAAATGCAAGTGTTATATCAATGTAGCATTATCATCCAATAGTTACAAAGTAAATAAACAATGAACAAATGAGCAATCACACACACACACACACTACACCAGTGTTTTTACGTGGAAACCCAAAGCGGGAGAAAACCACGAAATATTTTTTCTTATATGTCTTAGAGAATTACATTCATTGGAAGCACCAACTTCCTTTGTTTTCCAGCTGCAACTGGAAGGAGGCTCCAACCCCCTAGTTTTTCAGGCTACAACCTGAGGGAAGCTCCAACTCCCCAATTCTATGGCTACGACCAGAAGGAGGCTACAACCCCCTAAGTTCTTCGGCTACAACCGGAAGGTGGCTACAACCACTTGTCCTTGCCCCATCCAACCGCCCTGAAATATAAATGTCAAATTTAGACAACATGCCATTGTCACTTAATCAACCACTGCCACTGTCAAATTGTCACTGTCAACCTGTACCAATAACCTATAACAACCTGTACCAATCAACCTGCACCAAACAACCTGTACCAATAACCTAAACCAACATGTACCATGCATCAAATATGCAACAACCTTGACTCATCAAGATGTACCAACATCATCAACTATACACCTCATGTATGTTCCAACTCATCAAATATACACCTCATGTATGTGCCAACTCATCAACTATACACCTCATGTATGTGCCAACTCATCAACTACTTGTATTAACCATGTACCCAACATGTACATCACCCATATACCAAAGACATACACCAATATAACCATCAAAAGTTATCTAACAATTCATCACTCTATCCATAAACCAAATACCATAAACCCTTACATTAAACCATGTGCCACAGCCTCACTGTTATGTAGCCTCAAGCTAAACCAACAACTTCAGCAACACATCACAACCAAAAGACCAATACCCATATGTCAAATACTAACAAAAAAATACCAATTGTATCCCTCAACAAATCTGATATATGCAGCAATACTTAACATCCAATACCATCTCAAGAGATAAACCCTAGCTCACAAAACATACCTCAAACAAGATGTGCCATATCTCTCATAAATAGACTCCAACCATGTTGTTGTCGCAATTTTTCTAGCACGATTTTTCTACCGCACTTTTTCTGTCGCTATTTTTCTACCGCACTTTTTCTGCCACGATTTTTCTGCCGTGATTTTTCTGCCCCACTTTTTCTGCGGCACTTTTCCTGCCGCGATTTTTTTGTCACACTTTTTCTGCCGCACTTTTTCTACCACGATTTTTCTGTCACACTTTTTTTGTCGCACCACTTTTTCTGCTGCACTTTTTCTGCCGCCCTTTTTTCTGCTGCAAATTTTCTCTATCAATAATACTTGCCCAAATAACCTTTCACAAAAATAGATATTCAATGATATTCAAGTGTGATTAAATGAGAGAGATTTGCCTCTTATTTATACTTTCATGTAGCATTAAACTTTCCTTATTTTAGGGAGTTCTCCATTTACTTTATTATTTAAATAATTTCTTTTGCAAACACTTGACTTTTGGGGGCTTCTATATGACTCATGAGAGTTCTTCAACTTCATATGGCCATAACTCTCTAACCGTGAGGAGTTATGTGACCTTCCACATACCACCGGAAATGGCATGACAAGCACTATCCATCTAGGATAGTTTTACTGACAAATTCATTGATCTTCATCTCATTATTCCACAACTAAGCATGGGTTCTCTAACCATACTTCTAGGATAACTCAATCCGCAAAGCGTCTTCCCGTGAGGGATTTCACCATAAGGGGACCACTTTGGAGTTCATCCATTTGTACTTCTTATCAACTATGACAAGACAATAATGAGTCATATTTACATCAAACAAACTTGGCAATTTGGTCTTGATTATTTTGGTTACTGCCTATATATGTTTAATGAATATCATTGCATTTAAATGATAGGCTTGATTGCAGTGATAGTGACTTCATTGTTAATTTGAAAACATGACTTTTGAGTATTATTGTGGATTGAAGAAATGCATGGGAAGTGGTTGATTTTGATAGTTTGATGGTTTTGTTCCATACATATTGTCTCATAGTAGCACTGTGTTTGATATTTGATTATGAATAGTGAACTAGTTAAATTGCACAGAAATTGTTGATGGTTGATGCATCTCTTTTCGCAACATGTTTTATGGATCACTTAATTAATTTCATGAACAGTAATTGTCTTTCTTCCCTTCCATGATTTCATTTTCCGCTAATTATAAATCCCATCACCTTCCTATTTCATTTTTTCACTCCCTGTTCTGAGATTGATTACAGTCAAGAGAATTTCGGTGTTAAGGTAGTTGGAAATGGTAGTGTCTTGTGTGGATTGTAGTGATGTTTTATAAGTTTTCTTTTCAATTGATTGTTGTTGTCATTGAGAAGTGACCATGTATTTTCCCCCTCATTATATCATGTTTTCTCTCAATACAACCCCCTCACATATCCCAGAACCCTTTTTCACCCCCTGCTCATTGATTAACAGTAAAACAATTTGTATGGATTGGTATGCATGAGTCTGATACATTGTTGAGCCAAATCTATTTCATATTTATAAGAGTTGTCATGTATGGTTATTTAAAAGACTATTTGCTAATCGATCACACATGCAGGATGATTTTTTTCAGTTGAGGTAGCCATGGCTGAGGAAACGGAAGTAGATGTAATTGGAACCGAGGCCCAAGAAGGCCCAGGTTCTCCATACATTTTGACGTTGATTCACAAGAGCTTGGCCAATTGTTTCATGTCGGGTTCTTCAATTGGATTAGATAGGGAATAGTCCAACCTAGGCTTGAAAGGCATCCTTTCCAAGCCCTGCAAGTACCCAGTATCCCTGTACCTCCTCATGTCTCATTATAACCCGAGGTCCCTGAAAATGATGGATGGTGGGAGATTTTCCACCCGGCAGTCTCCCAACATCGTGGTTGGCCCAACTTGTCTTTGCCTTCTCCTCTGTCGATTAACCCCATTGCCCAATATTCCTCTGACCACTCACCGGTGCAATCCTTCCATACTAGCAAGAGACTGAAAACTGAGGCCCGCCATGCCCTTGATAAAGGAAAAGCCATTGTTGCCCCCTCTTCACCCTCCAATGGCTCTGACAAATCTGTGTCTTCCCGGATGCATTTGAGGGACGATTGTTCCCATGTGATCAGTGAGATTAGGCCTAAAGGATCTACACATCCAAAGGAAAATTCAGGGAAATCAAGAGGTGACAGCAGCAATCAAGGAAGGGTTGCATCACAGACTGGGAAATATGGCTTTTGAGTTTTTATTATATCTATTGTTTTATGACAGTTGACTTTAGGGATCTTTGGAAAGCATGTTTATTTTGGATATATGAGTATTATTTTTGAAATAATTTCAAATTTCATGAGTTTAAATTACCAAAAATGAATATGTTGATGGGAGACACAAGGAGGTGTATTTTTCTTAGCTAATGGTTATGTTATGATTGTTATGATTGTTATGAACTAAAGGGAGTCACAAGGGGTCCCACCTACTAGTTATTATTTATTTATGACCCTTATTATAATTATTACTCTTCCCCCTAACTAAAGTTAGTTGAGTCTTTTAATTAACTTAACTAATGAATTGGTTCAACTTCTTCAACCAATTCTAATTTGTTAAAAGCAAAAGGAAAGGGAGGAACAAGAGGAGGATAGAAGCAGAAGCATGCTAAGGTTTTCTCTTTGAGTTTATGTTGAGATAGTTCAGTTTTCATTCATTCATATATTCATCACAAGCCTAATTCTCTTTTATGATAGAAAGGTCTTATTATAGACAGCAATATTCAGGGCTGAATCAAATCATTCAGACACTTGTTTTTCAGAGGTGTTGATCTATCTTGTATAGTCTGTGTAGACTTGTATGTTTGTGAATTAGTTTTCATTACTGATAAAGGCTATTGTGCAGAGTCGAGTGGGTAGCAATATGTGGCAAGATAATCCATCTTTTAGAGTTCAATTTTGGTTTTCTGTTAGAGGTCCTTTTGTATGTTCCATCGGGGATTTCTAAGTTTGACTTTGGTCCAAGATTTTTGTATGATATTTTGTAAAGAAAATGACTCTTTGATGAATTGGAATGCAATAAAGGATTGTTTTATGTCTCATATGTCTTGATTATCACCTTGGTGTCTTTATTTATGTTCTTACATTTATTTTAGCAACTGTTATATTCAGAAAATTACATAAAAAGTGAATTTCCAGCAAGAATTTTTATTGATAAAAGACTAGCCTAAGCACTCGTAATTAATACTTGTGAGTTAGGATGTTATTTTTGTTGGCTATAAACATAGGGTGATATTCACGTCTACTTTTATTTAGCCAAGTAAAGTCTGAAAATGCTTGAGTAAGATCATTTCATATCTTTTTCTCAACATTTATTTGGCGACCACACTGGGGAGATCTTTGATATCTCTCTGGTTAATTTTTTATACTCGATTTTCATCGATACATATTTCTTTTTCTGAAATTAATTCTTTGACTGGTTCACTATTAATGATTGTTCCTGTTGCAAGGCATCCCAATATCAAGCCCGGTCTTCAAGACCAAACCAGCATTGCTTTGAACATGTTTAACACCATCCTAGACACTGCCAATACCCATGTTGAACTTAATCATTCTTGGGAAACAATTGAACGAGATATTAGTGCTCAAGAACAATTGGAGGCTAGATGTAGACAGCCTAGAAATCAGCAGTAAACCTTTGTTTCTTCGAGCTTTGGCCTTTCTTTCATGTCCTTAGATTCTCGTGCTTCTATAAGAAGAAGAGGCTTGTCACCCGAAATCAATCCTATTGTTGAAATAGGAAGAAGAAACATTGTGTTATCTGCCTAAGAAAGTGCTCTAAGGAGAACTTTATTTGATTCATCCAGATCATCTTTCTTTCCCTCATCTATCATCCACAAGATGGCATCTAGTGGTGGCTCTGGTGGAACTGGAACTGCTCCATCTTCCCAATATTCATTGTCATCAGTTATTGGTATATTATATAGCCACCATATCCCTATCCAATCTACCATGAATCCCACCAAAGTCGTCAAAAAGTATGGACTTTTTCAGTTCGAAGAAGACGCCACAACCATATTGTGGCGTGTGTCCTCCCCTCTTAACCTAACACCTGCTACTTTTCCACTTCCAAAGTTTAAAGAGCACCTACCTAAGTTTTCAGGGAATAACATTGTTACTACCAATGAACACCTAGTGGCATTTTCTAATGTTTTTCATAACATAGGGGCCAACGACAATGACACCTACATGCGCTTGTTCGTCAATTCCTTGGAAGGAAAGGTTGCAGCCGATTTCTTTGACCTTCCTCCTAAGATTTTGTCTACTTGGGAGGAGTTGATTTATTTGTTCTGATCCACTTATGGGCAATCCAAAATCCATGTCGAGAAGTTAAGTGAATACAATAACGTCACTTATAAATATGGTGAGACCATCAAGTCTTTCAACTTGCGTTATACCAAGTTGTACAATCAAATCCCCGAACTTATCTGCCCTCGGAACCAAGAAGCTTTCATGCATTACTACAATGCATTTCCTTCTCCCTACCGTCATAGGATTGAGGAAAAGGCCATTGATAATCTCGGTTCCGCTCTGCATACTTGCTCAAAGTATGAAGAACAGCTTGAAAGAAATGGTCTTCCGCAGGGAGAATCAGTTAGACAGAAAAACATGTACGCTCTCTTACAGCTATTACAAGATATGAGCAACCATATTATAGCATTTGAGCGGAAGGGTATTGTCTCCCCTCTCACCCCTGGAGCTTCAACCTCTTCTTCACCCCCTTTTAGGAATCTATTTGAAAACAATTTTCAGCCTAAAGAAATCATGCCTCGAAGTTGGTGTAACTTTTTCGAGGAACACCACGAAGAAACCGCGTGTGAGGTAAAGAAGAGTACCAGAGATAAGATATTTGGTAAAAGAATAGAGGCTGCTATTGTTGTCCTATACTTTGCAGAGCCAGAGGATGCCATGGTCATCAACACTAGGAACAAAGCCTATGCTCCCAAGGGAAAATTTGATCCTCCCCATAGTTCTTCTAGCCCGAGCTCATCCTCAACTGTTGTTGCACTCCAGGTTCCTAAAATTCCTGAGAGTCAAGGAACCACTCCCCCTCTTCCCTCTTCCAAATACAATATCTTGAATCAATTGGCCAACATCAAAGAAAATACAACCATCCTAGACATGGTTGTCGTCCCTGAACAATAGATGCATCTAAAACAATTCATGGAAGGAAAAGCTTCCATTGTAGGAAGAGGTAGACAAAGAGGATTATTCTGTAAATAAAGTAGGTGTACATAACTTTAGATACCCTATAAAAAAAAAACCTTTTTATATTTCTGTAAAGATCATGGATAAGATTGCCCATTATTGCCTCATTGATGGTGGCTCAGGCCCAAGTGTCATGTCGAAGATTATTATGGAATATCTAGGCTTGTCTTCTACAAACGAAAATGTTAGAAGCATGCTCTCCTATAATAGTCTACAACAAACAACCATAGGCTAGATTAAATATGTAACCTTGGTTTTATGCTCTCATCCTGAGATAAGGACAACCCTCAGCATTCAGGTGATTGATATGCATGTAATCAATTATTCAATTATCTTGGAGAGAGATTGGCAAGCCCTAACAGGTGGATACCTCTCACTCAATGGGACACATTTATCCATTCCTTAGAATGGTAAGAACATTATAGTCCTTAGAGAAGGAAGGATCTCACCCTACATAGAGAATGTTCCACAATATAGCGTAAACTATATCAAAGAAGACCTAGGAGTGTATTCCATCTTTGTTGAAGAGGATAATACTCCTTTGGAAAGAATTGATTTAGATTGTGATTTATGGCATATGCACTTCGATGGTTCACACTCTAATGAAGGTAACGGGGTTGGTATCATCTTGGTTTCCCCTGCAAGAAAAATTCATAATCTATCATACAAGTTAGATTTTTCTTGTACAAACAATGTCGTTGAATTCGAAGCTCTATTATTAGGCAGTGAGAACGCCCTTAATCTTGGTTTTGGTCACCTTTCAATTTTCAAAAATTATGAGCTTGTTGTGAACCTGATATGCAATATATACTCTCCTAGCAACAAGTTGATGGAACAATACTCCCAAAATGTTTGGGAACTTGTCTCGAACCTTATATATTTCAACATCACTCATGTTAAGAAGGAGTTGAATTCAATGGTTGATTGGTTAGTTGTCTTTGTAGCCTCTCCTACTCAGCAACTCTTGCCTCACAGGCATGATTGTGCTTTTCAATCTCTACATCATCCATACATCCCTAAAAAGGAAGGATCTTGGGAGGCCATTCCTAGCGATGAGAACATTTGTGTTGTCATCCAAAATGAACCTCTTAAGCCCGAGGAGATTATATCAACAGCAAATAATGAGATTCCTGAGGGCTTGAATCCTCTTGAGAGTTTGTTTTCATTGAGTGTGGTAGGAAACAAAGAAAAACAGAAGGAAGAGGAGTTACAAAAGAAGGTGGCTGAAACCACCCTCGCGAACATTAGGACACATGAATCTTCAACGAATGTTAAAATAAATGTCCATTGTTTTGATAAAGAAGAGATGAGGTTCACCGGGCTACTCGGTGAACCCAAAAAGGTTTTTTCTTGGTTTTATGAGGATATTCGTGGTTTTGATCCTGGTCTTGTTCAGCATATTATGAACTAGCTAGGAAAAAACAAGAACTTGTTAACTCTACACTAGAAGCACCCTTTCGAAGGGAATTGAGAGATTTATTAAGGGTTGGAATGTTTTTTTCAGCCCACCCTGAATGGGTCTCAATTTGGGAATCGGCCTTGAGGACCACTGATAATATCCTAACTTGTATTAGTCTTCAAACTTTCAGGAAAGAAATTATGAGAAATCCCTTTCCCCCTCTCAATATGGAAATGTTTTTGCAACAGGTTGTAGAGTCATAGTTAAGACCCTTACTTGACAGTTTGTTTGGTTACAAGAGAATCCAAGTAAAAGGGGAAAATGTTCACAAAATCACTTTCATTACTAATTGCGATACCATGCCTTACAAATGTTGTCTTTTAAGCATACTTGATACAGGTACTACTTTTAAAAAACCTATTCACGTGACTCTCGATGAATTGGTTAGTATCCATCTCTATCTTGATGATCTAATCGTGCGTGTCAAGGGACTGATGATTACATCAGATTTCCAAGTGATCGGTCCTTTCCAAATTGCTTTTGTCTTGGATACTAACTCATATATCTTAAAAGGTTTACAGGAGCAATTGTTTCCCTATAGCGCTAACAACCCTCGCTTGAATTATTGTGAGGAACCAACATGAAAAGTTCTAATGCTATCTAAATTTTGTTGTATACTAGTAGCCTAGATGTGCTTTCATTTTTTGTGCTTCTTTTCTATGCTTACAGTACCTTGATTTCTACCTTCTAAGTTAAGTTTTCTTTCCTTGTTGTTTTCAATTGAGTCTTTTACTGTTGTTGTTTTAATTTCTGCATTATTACTTCTGTTGTGATTTTTGTCTTTATCAACTTTTAGTGTTTGGTCAAGATAGAATGTTGGATCAAATTTTCCACGGTGACACTCCTGCAAAGCATTGTTAGTCGATAACAATCAATCTTACACAATTGTTATGATGTATCCTTTGAAGGGCCCTTGAAATTGTTACATATTTCCAATGTTGTCTTACAAGGAATTGGTTATTTCCCGCTTCTTCTTGCGATTTCTTCATCCATTGAGATCTTAAGAGAAAGTCTATAAGTTTTCCTCCTTGAAAGTTAAGAGCATATTCCAGCTAAATGATTATGCATACAGTGGTAAAAACCCCTCATACTTAACACTTTTCATCAATTATTCCCAAATTCCCGATCATCTTTCCATTAAATCTGCTCACTTCCCCCTATTGCATAATTATTCTAGTTATGTCTTCTAAGATTATTGTTCTTGGTCTGTGAAACCATGAGTTCTGGGTTCTAAATATTTTGGAAACAAATTTTCCTATGGAGTCGTCAGTTTCTTGACGATTAAAATTGTCAACGAAGTTTTGCCCGCAAAGTGTTGCTAAAACCTATTATTATAAAAAACTAAATAATACTAGTAGGTGGGACCCCCTTGAACTATTGAAGATCAGATCTGTTCATTTTTTATGTTTTGATTATATGCGACATGGCTTACATGGTTGATGAGATACTGTTGTTATTGGTTTTGATTTGAGCTTATGAAGTGTTGATTCCTGATGTTACTACAGCCTATGATATTCATTAATATCGTTGCTATTTGTTCTTATCACACCTGCACAATAAACATGTTAGGACAGTTTTGAGAAAGGAAAAAATACTATAACAAATGCAAAGAGAAGAGATCTAACTCTGCAATTTCACTATACTACATGCGAACAATTGGAGAGAAATGAGAAACAATTGCAAAGGGGAAGAATTTAAAGCTATTCTATTCACTATACTACATGCATGAAAGACTTAACAATTATTGTTAAATCCTAGCTAACAAGTAAATGGTTATACAATTGTGATTGAATTATATGTTTAATACGCATATGGTATGAAATATTGGTGGCGCATTTGACAAGGTGATAGTGCAAATGGTTATGCAATGATTAATCGACTTATGTGGTCGATATACATATGGTATATTTGGATAGATTGAATGTTGGTGGCTCATTTGACAAGGTAATGGGCATTAATGGTTATGCGATTTTGTTTGAGTTATATAATAATGAATTGGATATATGATGTGGAGAGCACATTTGGCAAGTAATATGTGCAGATTCCAACGTAGAGTTGATTGATGGTGTTAATGAAGAACTCGTTGGCATGTACTAGTGAATTAATGCATTGTGAGTGGAGGCGACGTGCATTTACTGCACGTCACCTTTACTCCTCTCGTTAGCCGCCACCCTAGTTGGGCTATCGTTTGATCTTGTTGTTGGGGTTATGCTCTAAATTCTTAGCAGAGAGGAACCGCTCGGCCAGCTCTTGTTTTTAAGGAATTTGATTACAGGTATGTCTTTTTTTGGCCATTCATGACTCTGCTCTAGTTATGAAATGATTATTGGCTCAGGTGTATTGGTTTGTGTTTTCCTAAGTGTTGAAACTGTGTGAAATTTGGGTTCTTGGAATGAAGAGTGGATGGTTCTTCCTATAATAATTTTGAGTTCGTAGAGGTTATTGGTCTTCCTAGGTGATAGCTCTTTGTTATCGTTGTTGGTTTAGTTAGAGGGTTTTTGTTTAGTCTTGGGTGGAGAGCTATCTTCATGACCTGTACCTAAATCCAGTATTAGGCTTCAGGGGTTTAATGGTCGAAGGTTTTCTGCATCACTATGTTTTGTTCACTTCGGCATTGGTTGTTTTCACCACTAAGGGTCATGAAATGGGTTCTCATGTTTTTAATCGGCCCTGTCTTCACCTCTGTGTTGTGGTTTTTTTATTGAAGAGCATGAGGGTTATACCCTGTGTGCGTTAACTAACCTTTGTGCCGAACTAGATCCCTACCTTTCGATTATGGCCCCCTTTCATGGATTTGTACCCATCCACAAATGAGTCATGGTTCTTCCTGTATGCATCGTGGCCTCGGAGTTTTTACCATTACAAAGAGTGGCTCTTCTCTCCCTATGTTGGCTATGGAACAAACCTTAGCCCTCCAGTCTGAATATTTATAGAGAAGACTAGCCTAGCCTGTTGGTCTTATGACTTGGTTATGGTTGGTTGGTGGTATGATTGTCGACTAGTTTGAGCATAGGCTTGACCAGTTGGTCGTGTGACAGTCAGGTTGGTTATAGTCACTGACTCTGTTATAAAATTGGAAAACCCTACATTTCCAATTGCACTTTCAAAGTACATAGTTACGCTCCTTATGATAATAACTCAGTATTGTTAATGGAGAAGGCCTCTGCCCCGATTCGAATTGATGCGTGGGTATGCATAATTGACACATCTTGTTAGGTTGATTGATTTTTTAAGACAGTGGCGAGTTGTTTGGTTGATACACTGTCACTGGTATTTTCACTAATGATTATTTGGATGATTAGCTGGCATTGGTTACAACTCACGCATGTCGCGTTGTGTGGATGGTGTTTTTCAAAATGAAATAATAGTCATGGTAACTTTGGTTTTCTTTGAGGCCGAATGATTATTGAACCGGATGACTATAGAAAACATATCCACTGCATCCTTATGTTTGTTCAATTGTATAAGCCTGATTTTGCATAGCATGGTCGATTACGGTGTGACTAAATCGAAGCAATATTGTATTAAGTCGATGGCTCAGCCCGATGGGTTGAGTTATTGTCGTGACTGTGTGTTTGTTTTGTTAAGTGGAAATGTTGCATCGTGGGGTTTTGTTAGTTGTGCATTGTGTATAACATAGATGGTGGCTTGAGTTCTCACAGTCAGAGATACTCACAGAGTTTTGAGCACGTTTTGTTGCATCCTGATCATCTGTTGACACGGGCTTATTGTTGATACCTCGTCGTGTTGTATGGATGGCCCATCTTTTAAGTCACATTGAATTGTTTTTTTTTTACAGTGACAGAACTACATTTCCTGGGCGAATTACCCTGTGCATAGCTTGTGTCTAAATGTTGGTTGTTGGTTGTATGATTAATTGTCAATTCGGGCATGGCAATTTGGTCTTGATTATTTTGGTTACTACCTATATATGTTTAACTAATATCATTGCATTTAAATGATAGGCCCGATTGCAGTGATAGTGACTTCATTGTTAATTTGAAAACATGACTTTTGAGTATTATTGTGGATTGAAGAAATGTATGGGCAGTGGTTGATTTTGATAGTTTAAAGATTGGAAATGGGTACTGTTCATAAATTGTTATAAAATGCAAAGTATGTGAATGAAGGGAATAGAACCTCTTACAAATTGTGTGGAATACATATTGTCTTGCGTTATCATTGTGTTGGATATTTGATTTTGAACAGTGAACTAGTTAAATTGCACAGGAATTGTTGATAGTTGATGCATCTCTTTTTGCAGTATGTTTTATGGATCACTTAATTAATTTCATGAATAGTAATCATCTTTCTTCCCTTCCGCGATTTCATTTTCCGCTAATTACGAATCCCATCACCTTCCCATTTAGTTTTTTCACTCCATGTTCTGAGATTGATTATAGTCAAGAGAATTTTGGTGTTAAGGAAGTTGGAAGTGGCAGTGTCTTGTGTGGATTGCAATGATGTTTTATCGGTTTGTTTTTCAGTTGATTGTTGTTGTCATTGAGCAGTGACCATGTCTTTTCCCCCTCATTATATCATATTTTCGCTCAATACAACCCCCTCACATATCCCAGAACCCTTTTTCACCCCATGCTCATTGATTAACAATAAAACAATTTGTATGGATTGGATTGCATGAGTCTGATACATTGTTGAGCCAAATCTATTTCATATTTTTAAGAGTTGTCATGTATGGTTATTTAAAAGAATATTTGTTAATTGATCATGCATGCAGGATGAGTTTTTTCAGTCGAGGTAGCCATGGTTGAGGAAACAAAGGTAGAGGTAATTGGAACCGATGCCCAAGAAGGCCCAGGTTCTCCATACATTTTGACATTGATTCACAAGAGCTTGGCCAATTGTTTCATGCCGGATTCTTCAATTGGATTGGGTAGGGAATAGTTCAACCTAGGCCTGAAAGGCCTCCTTTCCAAGCCCCACAAGCACCCGGCATCCATGTACCTCCTTGTGTCTCATTACAACCCAAGGTCCTTGAAAATGATGGATGGTAGGAGATTTTCCACCCGTCAGTCTCCCAACATCGTGGCTGGCCCAACTTGTATTTTCCTACTCCTCCATCGGTTAACCCCATTGCCCAAGCTTCCCCTAACCACTCGCCAGTGAAATCCTCCCATACTAGCAAGAGATTGAAAATTGAGGCCCACCATGCCCTTGATAAAGGAAAACATACTACTGCCCCCTCCTCACCCTCCAATGGCTATAACAAATCCGTGTCTTCCCTGATGCATTTGAGGGACGATTGTGCCCACGTGATCAGCAAGATTAGGCCTAAAGGCTCTGCACATCAAAAGGAAAATTTAGGGAAATCAAGAGGTGACAGCAGCAATCAAGGAAGGGTTGCATCACGGACTGGGAAATATGGCTTTTGAGTTTTTATTATATCTATTGTTTTATGACAATTGACTTCAGGGATCTCTTGATAGCATGTTTATTTTGGATATATGAGTATTATTTTTGAAATAATTTCAAATTTCATGAATTTAAATTACCAAAAGTGAATATGTTGATGGGAGACACAAGGAGGTGTATTTTTCTTAACTAATGGTTATGTTATGATTGTTATGAACTAAAGGGAGTCACAAGGGGTCTCACCTACTAGTTATTATTTATATATGACCCTTATTATAATTATTATTCTTCCCCCTAACTAAAGTTAGTTGAGTCTTTTAATTAACTTAACTAATGAATTGGTTTAACTTCTTCAACCAATTCTAATTTGTTAAAAGCAAAAGGAAAGGGAGGAAAAAGAGGAGGATAGAAGCATAAGCATACTAAGGTTTGCTCTTTAAGTTTATGTTGAGATAGTTCAGTTTTCATTCATTCATATATTCATCACAAGCTTAATTCTCTTTTATGATAGCAGGGTCTTATTGTAGACAACAATATTTAGGGTTGAATCAAATCATTCAGACACTTGTTTTTCAGAGGTGTTGATCTATCTTTGATAGTCTATGTAGACTTGTTTGTTTGTGAATTAGTTTTCATGAATGATAAAGGCTATTGTATAGATTTGAGTGGGAAGCAATCGGTGGCAAGTTGATCCAGCTTTTAGAGTACAATTTTGGTTTTCTATCAGAGGTCATTTTGTATGTTCCATCGGGGATGTCTAAGTTTGACTTTAGTCCAAGATTTATGTATGAGATTTTGTAAATAAAATGACTCTTTGATGAATTGGAATGAAATAAAGGATTTATTTATGTCTCATCTGTCTTTATTATCACCTTGGTGTATTTATTTATGTTCTTACATTTATTTCAGCAACTCTTATATTCAGAAAATTACATAAAAAGTGAATTTCCAGCAAGCCTTTTTGTTGATAAAAGACTAGCCTAAGCACTCGTAATTAATACTTGTGAGTTAGGATGTTATTTTTGTTGGCTATAAAAATAGGGTGATATTCCCGTCTACTTTGATTTAGCCAAGTAAAGTCTTAAAATACTTGAGTAAGATCATTTCATATTTTTTCCTCAACATGCCCATTACCCAAACCTTTGTGCTATCGGGCTTTCTTCAAGGGTTGACATTGATGACAACCAACCCTAATCAACAAGTGTCTCTGGTGAAACATCCTTCCTTTTTTCTTGTGCAAGTCTCAGACATCTCTTTGCCCCTGGTTGGGGTCATAGCATCCATCTGTGGGCTTTCAACCCCATGGAGTTCCAAGCTAATCATATCCCCATATGTACCTGTCCATCGGGCATAGTATTGTAGCAACAAAAAGTACACCCTCCATGGGCTCATAAGTCACAGGGATCATAGCAATGTCAATCACATCCAATAATCAACTTACCCAAACATGTGCATCAATCCCTCCTTTACCCAGACAAATGCTCAAAGACGTTATGTAGTTTAACAAGTCGAGTTTGGAGAGGGCTTCAGGATGTCCTATTGGGATAATCCTCCTTGAGTTTGGGGTGTTTCCCAGGTGAATACCAATCTAGGTCATGTAAGTGTGTGAAACGGTGTAGGGGAAATGTTTGGGCAGAGGGTGCAGTGATAACAGGGAAATGTAGGTCTTTCCTGTGGGTGCCTTTGTAGAGGGCGAGATGCACCTTGTCATGGATGCCATTGTTTCCTAGCCCATTCAATTCATTTTATTCTTTGTCTTATTGCTTTTTATTTTCAATGGAAAAGCTATGGGACATTGTCCTGACATGGTGACCAGTGGTGACAGCGTTACCCACAAGCACTTCATGGAAATGAAAAGGTTGGCTCGTGATGAGAGCCCCTTTATCTTGGCTATGCCACCAAGAGCCACTAGCATGGTTTGGTGACTAGATAGATGGTAGTGTCATACTGCTACATGCCCATGGACCTAATAGGTCATCTCATGATGAAACCTCCCATCCACCAACTAGACCTTGAGTTTTATTTTATCTTGTGGGTCCCCTTTTCTTATTGAGAAGCCTTTTATTTCTTTCTCAGGAATCCCTAGGCGAAGCATCTCAAAGTTTTTTTTATTTTGGTTTTTAACTCTTGCCAGCTACTTTTACCCTCTGGCCCTTTATCCCCTTCTTCCCACAAGGCAAGTTACAACCCTTCCTAGTGTGGAAAACCCAATGCTCGAACCAAGGTAGGGGAAGATAAGAGGGATAATCATGAAAAGTGGTAAGTATTGAAGGAATGGAAGATGACCTTTCACAGACCCACCCAGTGGAAACTAATCCTAAAGGAGAACCAGCTTACTAGGGAATTATGTCACCCCCCCCCAAGTATGAACAAGTTAAAGAGCATAATTTCCAAGCAAACGTTATGAAATGAAGGAGAGTTCGATGCAACATATTCAAATGCTTTGAAAATCAAAGTGACACATACCATGATACCCAAACTCATTACCTCATAGAGCGAGACCCACTGCTACTTCAGGACCAGGCTGGTGGGATGGATATTGTTGTTGCTAATAGACAAGTGGAACTAAAGAAAAGATGGGCCCTTCAGAGCCAATCTTAATTCGTCTGGCTCTCGGTACTCCATGTCTAGGACCTGTAGGCCTCGAGACATAATCTCCTTAGTTATCACTAGGATAGGGGATAACGGGATCAAATATCCATTTTCAACCTAAATGGGAAAGCTTCCATTTGGTGGGAGGACCATAGGAATGTTAAAGGAATCCATGAGAAGGACTTGTCATGGAAACAATTTGAGAAATACTTCAAGAAGAAGTATCTATCAGAAAAGTACTTTGATGGGAATTCCAAGGATTTCTATGAACTCAAGCTGGGAAAACTCACCATAGATGAATATATCAACAAATTTCTTAAGATAATGAGGTATGTTCCCTACATAAAGGATGAAAAAGTAAATATGCAACGATTTATTAGTGGATTGCCTCAGTCCTACTAGGATAGAATTGATTTTGATGAGCCAAAGACTTTAGAAGATACTATCGAAAGACAAGATATTGCTATGAGAAATTCAAAAATAAGACAAAACCCTATTAAAACTGGAAGAAGAAAAACAATTTGGGATTCAAGAAGAAGGGGTTTAAATCCTCAAGATTTAAGAACCATGGGAAAATCTCTAGAATGAGCCTTCCTACTAGAAGTGTGTATCAGCAAAACTTTCCACCCCAGAGTGGAAATAAACCATTCGGAGCAGACCCAAGTAAGACTGATAACACAAAGAGAGAACCCTTGAAATGTTGGGGTTGTGGAGAAGAACATTTGCTAAGGGATTGTCCACATAGGCAACAGAACAATAGGAAGGTCTACAATGTCCAAGAGGCTACCATAGTCAATGATGTAGCTAGGAGCATGCCACAAATTTATGCAGCCTTGGATAATATACAAGTTGACCACCAAGCTTCAGTGGTGGAGATGGAAGGTATGATTTCCAACCATCATGTTTCCATTTTAATTGACCATGGTTCTAATTTGAGTTATGTTTCCCCTCAAATTGTTGACAAATGTAAATTGCAACAAGTTAAACATGTTAAATCATGGTTGGTACAACTAGCCACTGGAACCAAAAGAAAAGTAACAGAGGTCATACCAGCATGCCAATTAATTATGAATGGACTAACCACCCGAGCAACCGTAAACATGCTCCCTTTAGGATCTTATGACATGTTCATTGGTATGGACTGGTTGGTTTCCCATAAAACCAAGTTGGACTATTACAATAAAACTTTGGAGTGTGAAGATGGAGAAGGGAGAAGGATAAACCTACAAGGGATTTGAAAGCATGTCTCAGTGAGACAAATATCATCCCTCCAAGTGAAGAAGTATTGCATAAAGGGATGTCCCTTGTATGAAATACAAGTACTGAACTCTGTTGAGAACAACAAACCCAGCCTAGAGGACCATCCAATTTTAAGAGAGTATAAATATGTATTCCCAGAAGAGGTTCCAGGTCTACCTCCAAGAAGGGACATTGAATTTTCAATAGAGCTTGTATCATGAGCGGTGCCAATGTATAGAACACCCTATAGAATTAGTACACTAGAGCTAGTTGAGCTCGAAATACAGCTAAAAGAGAGGTGGGACAAAGGCTAAATTCGTCCTAGTGTGTCTCCATGGGGAGCACCAGCCTTGTTTGTGAAAAAGAAGGATGGCACACTCAAATTGTGCATAGATTATAGACAACTCAATAAGGTGACCATCAAGAATAAGTATCCCTTACTAAGGATCGATAACTTGTTCGACCAATTAAGGGGTGCTACAATCTTCTCCAAGATTGACTTGATATCCAGGTACCATCAGGTCTTAATTAAGGATGAATAAATCCACAAAACATCCTTTAGAACAAGGTATGTCACTATGAATTCGTGGTGGTGCCATTCAAGGTAACCAATGCACCAACCACTTTTATGTGTTTAATGAATAATGTACTCAGTAAATTCTTAAAAATATCTGTATTGGTTTTCATTGATGATATCCTAATTTATTCTAAGAATAGGGAAGAGCATGAAGAACATATCAAGTTAGTGCTCCAAGTACTAAGAGAACATCAGCTCTATGCTAAGTTTAGTAAGTGTGAATTTTTCTAGAAACAAGTCCATTACTTAGGCCATGTTATTTATGAAAGAGTGGGAGTTGATCCTGACAAGATCAAAGCTATTATCGATTGGCCTACCACAAAGAATGTATTGATATCAGATGCTTTATGGGCCTAGCAGGGTACTACAAGAGGTTCATAAAAGGATTTTCCAGGATTGGTTTCCCAATCATTTCCCTTCAGAAAAAGGGGGTTAAATTCATTTGGACATTGAAATGTGAAGAAATATTTCAAGAGTTGAAATACCTTGTAACCAATGCGCCTATGTTGAATATTGTAGACCCAAACAAGGACTTCCTTGTGTGTACAGATGCCTGTAAGGAAGGGCTCGAAGGATTCCATATGCAAGAAGGACATGTGATTTGCTATGAATCCAGAAAATTGAATGAGCATGAAATCAAATATGTGACCCAGGATGTGGAATTGGCTTCCATAGTACACGCCTTAAAAATGTGGAGGCATTACCTCTTAGGAAAAATATTTGTGCTTATGACAGACCATAGTGGGTTGAGATATTTGTTTGACCAACCAAAACTCAATGTTAGACAAGCTAGGTGGATGGCTTTCCTTAGCGAGTTTGATTTTGAAATCAAACATATTAAAGGAAAGGAGAACATGGTGGTTTATGCCCTTAGTAGAAGTATGAAATTGATTCACTTAACAGTTGTAAGCACCAGTGAATCAGACATCAAAGAGAGAGAGTCAAAAGTGCACAAGAAATAGATGCATTTTTTAAGACCGTGACATCATACCTAAAACAAGATCCCACGGGGATGAATTATGAAGGCTATCAGATGTTTAATGATGGTATGCTAACTTACAAAGGTAGATTGTATATTCTGAATTGTGATGACTTGAAGAGGTTCATAGTGGATGAAATACACAAAATACCATACAATGGCCATCCTGGTTATCAAAAAATGATCACGGCCACTAGGAGACTATTTTATTGGCCCAGACTGAAAAAGGACAGAGTTGATTACTTAGCTAAGTGTCTAGAATGTCAGCAGGTTAAGGTAGAGCATTGGCACCCAGCAAAGTTGTTGCAACCTCTACCAATTCCAGAATTGAAATGGGAAACCATCTCCATGGATTTCATCACAGGGATACCAAAATCAACCAAGCAGAACGACGTCATCATGGTAGTTGTGGAAAAACTAAGCAAGATTGCCCACTTCATTCTCATCAAGTCAACTTGCAAGGAAATATATATTGCCAGTTTTTTTATGAAAGAGATATTTAGACTGCATGGAATGCCTAAGGAAATTATATCTGATAGAGACACAAAATTTACTTCAAACTTTTTGAAATCACTGGTTTTTTGTTTCGAAACAAAATTGTTATTTAGTACAGCCTATCACCCTCAAATTGATGGACGGATAGAGAGGGTAAACCAAGTGTTAGAAGACATGTTGATGATGCATGTAATGCATCAACCTAAAAAGTGGGAAGACTACCTACCACTAGTAGAAATTGCCTACAACAATGGCTATCAAGAGTCGTTGAAAATGAGCCCTTTTGAAGCCCTCTATGGAACGTAATGCAATATTCCAATCCGTTGGAATAACCCAGTGGAAAGAATCACAATCGGGCCAGATATGCTAAAGGAAATGGAACAACAAGTAATTCATATTAGAGATAATTTGAAAATAGCCCAGGATAGACAGAAGAGTTATGCAGATAAAGAAATAACTCCTAGAGAATTCAAAGCAGGGGGTCGTGTGTATCTATGAGTTAAACCTAGGAAAATCTCTTTGAAGATGGGAGCTTGTGCCAAGTTGGCACCTCAGTATTTTGGACCCTTTGAAATCTTGGATAGAGTGGGACATGTAGCCTATAGGCTAGCACTCCCTCCCACAATGAAGGCACATGATGTTTTCCATGTTTCATTATTAAAGAAATATGTTCATGATTCTAATCATATTATTGACTAGTTTGTGATTCAGGTGCAACCAGAGGGAGAATTCCTTCCAGAACCTCAATGCATAATAGACAGGAAGGAGACCCTAGTCATGAACAGAACCATTGCATAGGTCAAGGTGCAGTGGAAACACTTTGGCCCAGATGAGGCCACATGGGGAATGGAGGATGCCATGAGACATGCATATCCCTTTTTTTTTACTTATGTACATACATAGCATATAGGCAGATAGAACATCGAGGATGATATTCCTTTAAGGGGAGGGGATTGTAAAACCCTATTTTCCTCAGTCTGTAAATATAACTATAATTGGCCAAGAGACTATGGAAGACTAGATATGCATGAATGACTGATTTGATGAACCTTTGTATAAAAAGGTCAATGTATGTACTTTATGTTATTAATAGGAAATGGATAAGTGTTGCATAATTACTGAAAGGGGGGGTTTTCCAAGATAGGACATAGATGTTATGAGAGAGATGGTGAGGGGAACCAGGAATGGTTGAGATGACCCCCACCAAACTAGTACCCTACAGGAATTAATGACTCGAAACAGTCCTCTGACCCAGATAATGAATTACCATTCAACGTGGTAGTTGGGAGAGTCCTCCTCGAGAGTTAATGAGGAGATGGGGAAAAGTACCCATTTGTAAGACTCTAGCCCTGACCACGAGTTGGGGTTCTGACCCATGCAACCTTGTTGAGAAAGTCAAGGAAGAGGTAATTCGTGGACAGAGGCGAAAATGGAGGAGCAAGTGATCTACGAAGAGAGCGGAGTCGCAAAATCAATCTAGAGAAGAGAAAATAACGGTTACAGCGCTCTGGTTTGAGGAAGAACTAGGGAATAAGCTCGTTTTGAACATAAGAAGTTGTTGGCAAGGTTTTTTGTTACAAGCTGATAAACAAGGTTGACGAGTGACTGTGGACGTCCTTGGGCATACCTCCTTGCTTGGTACAGAGAAAACCCGCTGCCAAGATCTTGTGGGAGGAGGGTAACCTTCATCCCTGACTGTTGCTAAGAAAGAAGAAAGAATCTCTCTCAGAGCATCATGGTCTAGCTCGGGGGTGGCCAGTGGTAAATCCGTCAGGAGTGGTTGTGCCTATGGTTGGGTGGAAACAGGCACCCCTTTCAGGAGTCGCTTCATGAACTCTGGTTTTTTGATAAGTATCTTCATACTCTATGTACTAAAATAGGATTAGTGATTGAATATATTTATGTCTATGACTGAGTTCGGTGTTGAATGGTTAAGTTAGATATATGTATTATCTCTCTGTGAACTCATGCCTTTAAATGGACGTATACTTGACTCAACTGAGCAATTAGAGTTGTAATATGTGAGCCCATAATGGTGTCGGTCTCTAAAACCTTCCCCCTAGCAGGAAAATTCCAAGTTCAAACCTTGTGGAAGGAGGATGCCTCCTTCAGATCTCTCACCCATCTGATCGAGGGCTCATGCCCATGTCCTTGACCCATTTGTTTCTAAAGGGATTAGTGCTTAGCCCACAAGAATTCATCAAAGGACCCATATGATCAAGGTCTAGGAACCCTGCGCTAGCCGAAAGGAGCTAAGCCTTTCTGACTTTGGAACTCCAGGAGTTCGAAGTTCTGGGGGTGTTTCAACCTTAACCAAATCTTGGCTAAGAGTAGAGCTTACAGCCCGAGATTCATTAGAGGATCCATATGACCAGGGTCTAGGAACCCTGTTCAACAACACAGGCATTCCAACAGAGGATGAACACCTTTAGTAACCACTCACATAACCAGATCAAAGATCAACACACCGATGTTTTCACGTGGTAAAATCCCTACGGGGAAACATCCATGGCCCCAGCTAATGCGGCCACTTGGAGCAGTTTATTAATACAAAAGAAAACAATTACAAAGAGATTTTACAATAGAGTTTCTCACAATCGATCATCGGCAAATGACCCTCCATGCTCTTTAAATAGATATCATGGACCAATCGGGTGTTAAGCCATGGATCAATGGTCATTAAGATTGAGGAGAGTATGAACCATCGGATCACTCTATGTCGGGATCATATCATGACCGTCGAATTTCCTAACTACAAATGCATACTAATGCATACTAAAGAAACACACTTTTACCTAACGACATATTAGATCAAGTAGATCTTAACTAACTCCTAAGTGTCTAAATATCCTAACATCCCCCCTTAAGAACAACTTGGGATAGGATTGAAGGATTTACAATGTTGACACAATAGGAGAAGGAAGGAGGCATTAGAGCCTATCCCCCCTTAATGACAGCTTCTTGAACTCCTAACATAGAGCGAAGTTTGGAAAACTTCACTTCTGTAAGAGACTTTGTGAAAATGTCTGCAACTTGATCTTCTGTAGGGAAAAAGAGCACTTCAATAACTTGATCATGAATGAGCTTTCTGATGAAGTGCATGTGTAGCTCGATGTGCTTGTTGCACTGATGTTGAACTGGGTCTTTGGCGAGCTTGATGGCACTTTGATTATCGCACCAAAGGATGGTCGGATGTTGTTGCTCGAATCCAAACTTTGAAAGGATCTGTCGAAGCCACAAGGCTTCCTGACTTGGATTTACCGTTGTTTGGTACTCTTCTTCTGCTGAAGAAAGTGAAATAGCTTGTTGTTTCTTACAGGCCCAAGTGACATGTCTTGAACCAAGGTTGAAAACATAACCTGCAGTAGACTTCTGATCATCAGGGTCGTCGACCCAATCTGAATCAGTGAAACCAACCAATAAAGGAGTCCCCCCTGAACTGTAATGTATCATAAACTGAATTGTACCACGGACATAGTGAAGTATCCTTTTAGCTGCTTTCCAATGGCTTTCATGGGGTGTTTTCCATAAAGAGATTTATTAAGGTGAAAAACAAGTCTAGAGTCATTCTGGACATAGCCAGGAGGTTGTTCCATGTACATTTCTTCTTTCAAATCGCCATGCAAGAAGTCGGATTTAACATCCATCTGATGGACCTCCCATTTATGTGAGGAAGCAAGGGAAAGAACAAGGCGGATGGAATTCATTTTGTATAGTAACCGTAAATACAAAATTTGATATAATTCCTTTAAATTACACAAATAATTCAATCACCAGCATATAAGCAAATTTTCAGCAGAGATTAACATTTAACTACAGCATAAAAAAATAAAAAAAACTTAGCAATTTCATAACAAATTACCTGCTTCTGATGCTAATTTCTCCATTGACCTGGTTGTCTAGACTGTTTCTTTGTTGTTGCCTGATGCGCTGACCAACTCTGCCCAAATCGTGTTTCCTCCCTGCCAGCTAAGAGAATCCTATCTGGCTTCCTAGCTCCAAGATACCGTAAGGCTAGCCTGGCCCCCGTGCCCAAAACCCCCAGCAAACCGGTGCCCCCCATAATGATCCTCCCAGACTGCAGAACTTCAACTCAGAACCAGAAAATCTAAAAACCCCGAAACCAGAATTCTCCCCCCTCTTCCAAAAAATGCCTCCCCCTCGTAAGACTCCTCCTCTCATATCCCCTCCACCGACTCTCTTCCCGCTCATTAATATCTTATCCCTTCATTATTATCTTATCTCTTTATTTAAAGTCTTATCCCCTTATTAATATCCTATCCTTATATTTAATGTCTTATCCCCTCCCGCATACGTAAATCATTTAATTAAACAAATTAAAATTATTAACCCTTTTAAATTTATTACCCTGGTCATTCAATGTGATAGGTAATTAAT
>ML794026.1:336203-362146 GCA_009831015.1 Picea engelmannii
CCACTCTAAGGGATTTTACCCCCATTTTCCTCGCTTTCTTCAAACCTAGCAACAGAGCCTCATACTCGGCCATATTGTTAGTGCATGGAAACTCTAAGCGATAAGAGAATGGATAAATCATACCATTAGGTGCAGTGAAAAATTATACATGCGCCCGCTGCAACGTAAGAACTAGAACCATCAAACTCCATAAGCCATACCTGATTAGGCTCATATTCTGGAACAACAGGAATAGGGGGATCTACATCATCTGTAAGCATGTAGTTGCCTAAATCCCCCTCAACCTTGGGCTCTTTGATGTCAGGATACATAAGATCATTGTCTCCAAGATCTTTGAGGACCAAGCATATTTTGTTCTCTGAAGACACGGATCTTTATATTGTCCTTCACCAAAATGTCAACATAAGTCAAATCCATTTGCAAGGTTCCCCCCACATCTGCGCACCATTTACGAGACAAAAGCGTCCCCCACTGAGTAGGGCAGTCAATGATCACCACATCCATAACCATGCACCTCTGTGGACATGCAAGCAAGCAAAATTTTAAGTCTTTGATAATACCAAGGCATTCAACTTCTCTAGCATCCATAGCTTTAACATTTCTATAAGGCCTAGTAATCTGCAAGCCTAATTGATTCATTACTTCTAATGTCATAATGTTAGTTGAAGCACCTTAATCAAGCATGCAATTCCTCAAAATTAAACCATTAATTTGTAAAGACATGAAAAAAGGCATGTGGTTTTTATCTCGCCTGCCTGTCCCTAGGAAGATTTCAGGAATCTCATCATTTAGATTAGCTTCATCTACATGACAGCCCATAAATTTCGAAATGGATTGTTGATAAGAAGGGTTTTTTGCTAACTCGTTGAGGGGAATAGGGATCTTTACCTTGGCTAATTCGGCCTCAATAGAAAAACATGTAAAATCAACATTAGGGGCAGCAACATTACCTTGAACTGTTTGCTGATTTTGAGCAGATTTACCTTGAACAGCTTGCTGATTTGTAGCAGATTTACCTTGGATAGTTTGTTGATTTGTAGTTGTACCATTGCTGGAAACATTCCTTGTTGGTTGTCCACTTCTGTTTTGGTTAAAGAAAGATGGAACATTTGGTTTGGGACCTTGTGGAGCTGGTAAAAGAGCATTTGTGGCTTAATTCGCTTGTTGGTTTGATGAGGAAGGCTCTCTGGAAGTGTGAGGATATTTGGCTTTGTTCCTTTTAATGTATTGTCTTTGGAGCTCTTCTAACCTAGCCATGCGCACCTCCTTATCTTTTTGGATTTCCTCTCTCCTAGCAGGGATGCAGCAGGTGAATCTAAAGTGGACCTGGCCTCCTAGTGAAGGGAAGAATCAATTTGAAAGACACCTCTATTATGAGATTGGATTTATGATGAGGATGCATAGGGGTGCTCTCGAGAATCTTCCAACTCCTCATGGAGTTCTCCCGACATGTTGACCATGTGGTCCTCATGACTATCGGATCCTAGGAAGACATGCGCATATTGGGCAAACAGCTTGCAAGTATCCTCAGGATGAGGTATGTCACAAGCTCTACAGTAAGGGCTTGAGAAAAGTGAGTTTTTCCCTACAAAGTTCGCTCCTGGAGCTGGATTTGGGTTTTTAGGGTTTTCAAAATTTCTATGGGCCTGAAAGTTTCTCCTCTGTTGATTGAAAGTTATTTGGGATGAAGCAGGAGGATGGGAGGGTTTATCTTGGACATTAAGCTTCTGGACAAGGTCTTGCAGCAGGCTCACGACTTGGGGATTACTAGATAAGTCATCCTCCTCTTTCTTGGGTTCTTTCTTAAGTTCTAGAAGAGGTTGAGCAAGAGGTGGAGAAGGGGTTTGAGATGCCTTTCGGCCTTGTGGATCTAGCAGCACTTGCAATGAAACCTTGGCCTGATTTGCAGTGACGAAATGCTTCTCCATCTTGAGGGCTTCTTTGAAAGCGCTTTCCAAATCGTGTGGTTCTTTATGCTTCAAGAAAACACCAAATAATCCATCAAATTGTTCAATATAAAAGATTAAAGCACTAGCAAGATTAGGTCTAACAGTATGTGGAATCTTATAATAAGCTTTCATAAAACGTGAATTAAATTCTTCCATGAATTTGTTTTCATCTTTCTTAATCAAGGAAAAAGATTTAAGGAGAAAAGCATCGTCCTGTTTGTGAGACCATTTGTCCATGAATTTGTCATGAAAAGTATTCCAACCATCAATACGGCTCACTGCAAGCGCTTTGTACCAATCTCTCGCATCCAAAGTTAGTGACTGCGCAAAAAGCCTCATGACCACATCTTCTTCAGTCACACCTATGTTTTCCAGATACTCCAAGAAAGCTTTGATGTGTGATTCTGCAGTGATGGCGTTGTTCCCAGCAAACTTAGGCATGTATTTTCCATAATTCTCAGCAGGCAAAGCATTCAAAGGATTTGCAATATTGACCAAGTTCAAGGGCGCATACAGGTTGAGCGTGAAGGCAACCCTAGGTTGGTTTACTCTTTCCATCGAGAAAACTGGTAAAAGAAAAGGATTCGCTTGTGCAACAGGGGTAGGAGGAAGTAGAGCTTGCGCATATGATGAAGATGAGGAAAGATGTGAATCTGCAACAAGGATCTATGGGGTTGGGTTTAAACGGACTAATCTACGTAAGGTCCTCAGTGGAGTCACTTTAGATCTTTGTGGACTCGCCAGGTGAACTAAAACTCACCAAAATGTCCTCTACCAGGGCTTAGAACTTCTTCCCCGGCAGCGGCGCCAATTTGTTAAGGATAAATTTGACACCCTAGGCTTTAGATCGGTTGTAGATTGAGGGAATCAAAGTAGGCTTAATTCAGGGGTGGATCCTACGGTCACAAATGATATCACCCCTCTCGTTTTGGGCTAGTGCATGCCAACCACAGGGAGGCTACCCTAGGGCGTGTTGCTTGATGGATGAAATCTGACCTGCAAAAACACAAATTAAACAAGCACAAAATGTTTTTGGAATGAGGGTTAGATAAGCTCACCCAAAACTTGCATAAAAATTGATTTTAAATAAGTTTTGGTGGAAAACCCTAAGAGGAGCGAACCAACAGAATGCAAAAAGAGAGAAAATCAGCAAGAAAAGAACACTCCAATGGTGTCAAATCGACCCCCAGTGAAGGATGAGCTTCAAACACCTGCAATTAATTAGAAATCCAATGTAACAACAAAATCTAGGCCAAAATCATCACATAAGACTTTATTCATGTCAAATCAGAGGAATGGCTCCATCACAAAGAAAAGCCAAGAACTACTACAATAATCTCCAAGAAACTGAGAATCTGAAGCTAGAATGAGAGATAGAATAGAATCAGAGAGTAGTAATGCTCCTGCAATAGAGTGATCAACCTGTCAACTGTGGAAGAATGTTGCATATATAGCTGATTGCATGAAGAATTCGCCCTGATGTTTCCAAACTGGGCCAAAAGCTAGCCAATATCCCTCGCCCATGTGTCAATCTGTCCACCTGCCATGTGTCAATGCATGAAAATCTGCTAACACTGGTTGAGCGCACCTTTCCCAAGCAATCTGGCCAAATCTGGGGGTTATCTAGAGGAGAATGGAGGTCCAATGGGTCAAAACTGGTTAGGTATGAAGAAGTTGTGGCCAAAAAGGTAAGAGGGGCGCATCTCATGGAGAGAAATAGGGCGCATGAGTGATAGAATGGAAGGAAAAGGGAGAAAAGGAAAAAGTGGAAAGCTAAAGCAGGAAAAGTGGAAAGCTGGGAAAGGAAAAAGATAAAATTTAAAGGCTAAAAGCTAAAGCAAAAAGGAGACAACTTGCCTAGTTTGACTTTTTGACTTGCTTTAGAATGCTTTATGACTTTGGGAAACTTCTTTACTTAGCCCAGTTTTCATTTAGCAAGTGTCGGGCGCCTTAGTGGGCCCAGTTTTAAGACGAAAAGGACCCAGATTTAAGCGTGTGGGCCCCACATGGGTCGCCACCTCACCTGTGCCACCTCATCAACCAAAAAGCAAAGTTGTCCAAATACCATCAAGTTAATACTCATTGGAAGCAGAATTGGACAAGGAGTAAGAATATGTTGTCAAATAACTGATGTGAGGGATCAATAAGATCCTCATGGGCAAGAAGTGTCCCATAATGCTGCAAATCTCTCATACTCAAACCTGGAACTAAAAACTCATCCTGTAATAACTCGAAAATCACTGAAACAAGCTCTGAACTCAACACCTGTAAGAAACCATCCTCTAACTGACCAAAACAAGCATCAATGTGCCTGGAAGACCTCTTAATGATGGTCCTATGCTATCAAGAAGAACCTCTGAATGTCAGCCTAAAAGGATAGACTGCCCCTTTAACCATCCAAATCTCAAGGGTGAGATTTTGGGGCAACGGGTCCGATATCCATCGAGATGAGAACTATCGATCTGTGGATTGACGAGCTAATCTCCACCGTCCAATGCCCGGTGATGACGTGTTGCCCGATGAATGGCCCACGTGTCGTGACATGGGAAGGCCACATGTCACACGAAGGTGATGCCACGTGTCACGTCGTTTTGGTATATTTGGACGAAGGTCCAAGTGGAAAAAGAGTGCCACGTGTCATGCCAGGTGGCATGACTAGATAGGGCCACGTGCCCCAGGATGTCAGTTGTATCTCGGATCTCAGACATTGGGAGGTTTTGGAAAAATAGGCCTTATGTAAAAGGTCGATAGATCCGAGGTGACATCGGGTGATGTCACTCGACCAATGCACAGTGTACAAGTGTCGAAGACTGGTTGGACAAGCCATGCATTCCGTGGTGATGTGTGTACCACGTCAGCGCACGTGGATGTCCACGTGTCACATGGTGATCGTGCCACGTGGCAAGTGGTTTTAGTATTTTCAAACAAAGCTCCGTGGGAAAAACTTGTGCCACATGTCACGAGATGACAGTGGCCACATGTCATGCCATGGTTAGGACAGGTGGCATGATAGGACAGGGCCGCGTGTCCTAGGTGCCAGCTCATCTCGGATCAGATGTTTTGGGTTGTGCGAATAATGGAAGGGGTCGATGTCCCGAGATCCCGAGATGATGTCAGAGGACGTCACCATCCCTATGTGCGATGGACAGGTGTCAACACCTAGTTAAAGCGGGTCTCTGGAGAGTTTCAAAGCAAGTGTTGAATGCGGTAGAGGGTCAAGGCCCGATAAGCCGAGGGCCCGGTGGAATAGGTGGCAAGTGCCATGTCTACGCTAAGGGGTGATGTGTTCTGACACGTCAGTGCCACGTCGGATGATACAGGTGACGTGGAACCACGTGGGTGCCACATAGCAGTAAAGAAGTCTTTGGCCAATAAAGCCCCTAAATCTTTAAAAGGCCATAACTTTTGATCTAGAGATCTGTTTTGAGCAAACTTACAGTCGTTGGAAAGATCTTGGCGAGCAGAAGACGATGGTGTCATTTTTAAAAGGATTTGAGGAGGTTTAGGAAAAGAAAAAATTTAATAGCCCATCCCTTAAAAGGGTACTTAGGGGGTTGGGTGTGTTACAGGTGGTATCAAAGCAGGCCACAACACTAGGCCTGGATGGGCTAGAGATCAGTCTTAGGGATGATATATTAAAGCTAGAGATGAGCATGCTTAAAAGAGTTCTCTGTGTTTAAATGTTGGTTTAATATCTGTCGGAGTTCCTTGAGGAGAAGGACAGCATATTGAAACTGTACTTTGGAAATTCTGGCTGAAATTACAGCAGAGGGATTATGTTGTCCCTTTGTCAAATTGATGATTACTCTGGCAGGAGTAGGAACATGATGGTAGGAATTAATGGTGAGACCTAAATACAAAAAGGGAAGAAATGGTAAAATCCTACTATAAGATTGTATGAGTCTGGGAAATGAATGAACTTGTGGTTGTAATACTACCTCTAAGTACGGGTTGTTGGAGCTCTGGCAATTGGGGTTGTTGTTTAAAAAAAAAGAGAGACTAAACCATGTATGCAGAATTCCCATGTTTAGAGGATTTATGGAAAAAAAAGAAATGTAAGGTCAGTTACCTGACCTGTAATGAATAAAACTTGTTGGTTAAGCAAAGGAGTCCTTTGGGACTGTTGCTAATCCTTGTAAAGAGGTAAAATTGATGTGGGCATATGAGCCAGTTGTGAGCTCATGGTCGTACTAAAGAAAATACAAATTCCTATAGCCCTAAGCACTTGTTATGCATGCAAATGCAAGGTATGGAAATGTTGTGATGCATATGGTGATAAAATAAGCATGTACATAGCATGTGAATAAACTTATTATAACTTGTGATGAGTTATAAGGTATGATCTATTGATGGATCATTATTGTCAATAATGACCTGATGACAGCAAGGAAACTAACAGTATGAATGAAATGTTAAAAATGTTGATGCCTAATGCCTTATGAGGATAGGGCTATAATGATAAAAAAAAGACTGATACGAGGACAGATAAAGGAAGTGTTAGAACATTCCTATGTGACCAATGGATCAGATTGACATCCAGAGTTGGATGGTAACCATATGGGTATGACTTAATGTATTCAAGCAGCAAAGAAAGGGAATCCATGAAGAGATTTCTCTAATAAAGTTCGGTTGAATAAAAGTGAATGGAGACATGAAGAGAGACAAAGATTGGAATTTTACTTCCTAGGGTAATGATGAAGTTACCCAATCGGTATTCCTGAATTGGAATGCTTTTGTAATAGTTAGGAAAGAGTAATCTCTTGCTACCTGTTTCCATGAGTGAGGACAGCATAAGTATAATCATGAACATGATTGTGAGACTGGTGATGTAAATCACTGTAAGTCCTCACTAAAGAACACGGACATTAAAGTTAAAATACCAATGTGTATGGATGACATAGAAAAGGTGCAAGCAGTGAACTTGCATGCTAAAGTGCATGGGTTAAATGTTGAAAAATTGTAACTGCGAAGAATATTCTAATTATAATTGAGTTATTTTCTTATAGATCAAATCCCCTCTTGTGGATTGATCATGTCGGGCTTTGTATAAGACCAAATCCCCTTTTGTGGATTGGTCAAACCATGGTTAAATGGTGTTGTTTGTAAAGTCGGCCCCCAAGGCTAATTAAAGTGGTATTAACCACTAAATGGAGAAGTCGACCCTGCTTGATGAAAGGACATAACCCTAGCGCATGCCAGCCAGTATAAATAAGAGTGGAAGGTGCCTCATTCACTCAAGTCACTTATCTAGTGCGCAAGTTTTGAAGGAAGCTGGAGTTAGAAGCCAGTATAAATAAGAGTGGAAGGTGCCTCATTCACTCATTCACTCAAGTCACTTATCTAGTGCACAAGTTTTGAAGGAAGCTGCAATTAGAAGAAGGATAAGAGAGAGGTGCATAACTAGTGTTGGATATTCTTGGTGGTTTGGTCTTTTCTTAGCATTGTATCGGCAATCTATATTAAGGAATTTTTTGTTGGGTTTTCTCCCCCATGAGGGTTTCCCAGGATAAAATGTTGTGTACTTTGTGATTTTGTTTCTCTCAGTGATCCTATCTTGTGCTATTATCTTTGAAAAGCATTAAAACCTAACATGGTATCAGAGCTAAACTGGAGAGAGCACCTTTCACTGGGTAATCAAAAACGTCACTGTTGTTGTACAAGAAAATTAGGGCTTTTTGTTGGAAGGGAATTTTTGCCTGAAAACCATCTAGAAAAAGTGTGTCGTAGCCTAGCGAACTCATTGGCAGCTTGAGCACACCTTTTTTAGTGGCCAGAGCCTCCAGAAAGTGAAACCCTAGTTTCTAGTATCTACTGGTACCAGAAAACCAAAAAACCAAAACCAGTACCAAAAATACTAGTCCAGATTTGTGCAAGTCCAGTTTCAAGGGGTAAAATTTGGATTTTTTGAAATCTAACAGCTCCAACCTACTCTCCTTAGCCCAACGCATCTCCTGACAAGTTCAGAATCACTTTTTGAGCACTTTCAATTTTTGGTCATTTTCTCAGCTCCAGGTCAAGATGTCTACAAGCACTAAGCTTTTTGACAAGTTAGAAGGTGTGGAAAACTTTCATGCCTAGAAGTACAGAATTGGACTCATTCTTGAAGAGAATGACCTAGCAAAACTCATAAAAGAAAATGTTCGAGAACCTGAAGAAGAAGTAGCCAAAGCAAAGTACAAGAAGGATATGGTTAGAGCCAAAAGAATTATTGCAAACTCCATTAAAGATCACTTGATTCCTAGAGTGTCTTCTAAGAACACTCCAAAAGAGATGTTTGATAACCTAACCAGAATGTATGAAGGAAAGAACATCAACCAAAAGACGAATCTGAGAACCCAACTCAAAAGTACAAGGATGCAGAAAGGAGAAACAGACCATGACTATTTCTCTAGAGTTTCTCAATTCAAGGAACAATTAGAAGCAATTGGAGACAACCTAGATGAAGATGAACTTATAATGACAGCTCTTAATGGTCTCACAAGACCTTGGGATGCATTCATCCAAACCATCTGTGCAAGAAAAGAAAAACTCCATTTTGATAGCTTATGGGAAGAATGTGTTCAAGAAGAAGCAAGAGTAGCCAACCGAGAAGCAGTGTTATTAAATGATGAAAACCAAGCTTTAGCTGCTCATACTAAAGGAGGAAAGAAGAGGTCTCATTTCCAAAAGGAGACCCATCTTCATAAGGAATCTCACTCTCCAAAGAGATTCACACACTCCCATAGAGAATCTCACCCTCCTAGGAGATTCTGGAAATATCAGAAGGGGCAAAGAAGAGAAAAAGATTTCTCATCTTATCAATGTTATCATTGTGATAAGTTGGGACACATTGCTAAGAATTGTCCTACCGGAAGAGAAGAATATAAGAAGAGAAATAACAAGAGACATCATGCCCATGCAGTTGAAGATGATGAGCCACCTACAAAGATGACTAAAGAAAAGATTGAAGACTATGTTTTATTCTCTACCCTCTCAAGATCTATGATACCTGGAGAGGATACTTGGCTCATAGATAGTGGTGCTTCTAAGCACATGACAGGTTAGAGAGACATTCTCTTTAGTCTTACAGAAAATGACTTTCCTCGGAAAGTCTCACTTGGAGATGACTATCAGTACCCTATCAAAGGAATGGGAGAATCCACTTACAAACTAGATTCAGGAACTCCGATGAAGATGAAGGATGTGCTATATGTACCAGGTTTGACAAAGAACCTACTTTCTATCTCAGTTTTAGATAAGAAAGGATTTAGGGTTGCATTCATAGATGGAGAAGTTCTTATGTGGCCTAAAGGAAAAACCATAGAATATGCAACTATTATTGGAATAGAAGAAGGTGGCCTATATAAATTAAAAGGTCACTCAGATGCAGCCTTGACTCACTCCACTGAGAGTCCATGTGAACTTTGGAATAAAAGATTAGCCCACATCAACTGCAAAGCCTTACCATATGTAAGCAAGGCAGTCAGAGGTCTACCATAATTCAAGGTGGACCATGAAGGTGTATGCAAGGGATGTGCACAAGGAAAGAACATCAATAATCCTTTCCCAAAGAGTGACAGTAAAGCAAAAGGAATCTTGGAGCTCATCCATTCAGATGTATGTGGTCCAATGCCTACAACCTCTTTAAGTGGGTATGTATACTATGTGTCATTTATTAATGATTACTCTCGCAAGACTTGGGGTTTATTTCTTGAAATCCAAAGATTAAGTACTTGGAAAGTTCAAGGAATTCAAAGTCTTGGTAAAAAATCTCTCCGAAAGAAAAATCAAGATACTCAGGTCAGATAATGGAGGAGAATACACCTCAAAAGAATTTGGAAGCTTTTGCAGAGATGTCGGAATTAAGAGGGAGCTCACCACTCCCTCTAATCCTCAACAGAATGGTGTAGCAGAAAGAAAGGAGAACTAAGTTGGACCCTTCAAGAAAGAAGGGAATATTTGTTGGATATTGTGATGTCTCTAAGGCCTTCAGAATTTACATACTAGTTTACCGTCATATTGAGATCAATGGAGATGTAACCTTTGATGAAGATGCAGCACTCAAGAGATCAAGGAAGTGTCAGATTGAAGAAGTATATGAAGAAGAACCTGTAGCTCCTAGAGTTGCAGAACCTGTGAAGGAAGTTACAGTTTCCCCTGATGATGAGATTCCAGAAGATCATGATATGATAGAATCTCAAGAACCTCCCCAGATGACGATCTCTCACAAGAGAAAGCCAGCTTGGGCAAGGGAAATTATTCAAGATGGAGAGAAGTATGGTGCCCCAGAAGGAACCATGAGACAAAGCAAGAAGCCTAAGCCATTCTCCAGTTATATGGCCTTGATGTGTGATCTCATAGAAAAGGAGCCTACTTGATTTGAAGAAGCCATTCAGAAGAAAGAATGGGTGGATGCCATGACAGAAGAATACCAATCCATTATAAAAAATGATGTATGGCAAATAGTTCCCAGACCAAAGAACAAAGATGTGGTATCTTCCAAATGGCTATACAAGATAAAAACATGTTGCAGACGGAAGTATTAAAAAATATAAAGCAAAAATTTCTCAAAAGGAAGGCATTTATTATGAAGAGACGTTTGCTCTTGTGGCCACATACACTTCTATCAAAACAATCATAGCTCTTGCAGCCAAGATGAAGTGGATGTGAAAACAACCTTCTTGAATGGTATTATTGAAGAAGAAGTGTATATAGAACAACCACAAGGGTTTGAAGTTGAAGACGGAAAGACTCATGTCTGCAGATTGAAGAAAGCTCTGTATGGGTTGAAGCAAGCTCCTAGAGCTTGGTATGGCAGAATTGATAGTTTCCTGACGAGCTTGGGCTTTACCAAGAGTAAAGTTGATTCTAACCTTTACTTCAAGGTTATGAATGATGAGCCAGTTATATTGTTGTTGTATGTAGATGACTTATTTTTAACTGGAGAAGATAAGCTCGTCACAGATTGTAAGAAGAAGCTCGCTACATAGTTTGAGATGAAAGACCTATGCCTGATGCATTATTTCTTAGGCCTTGAAATTTGGCAAAGCCCGGAGAAGATCTTCCTTAACCAAGGAAGTATACAGTTGAAATACTAAAGAGGTTTGACATGTTGGAATGTAAAGCCATGAACACCTACATAGTTTGAGATGAAAGACCTATGCCTGATGATTTATTTCTTAGGTCTTGAAATTTGGCAGAGCCTAGAGAAGATCTTCCTTAACCAAGGGAAGTATACAGTTTAAATACTGAAGAGGTTTGACATGTTGGAATGTAAATCCATGAACACACCCATGGAAACAAAGTTGAAGCTCCTAGTAGATACTTCGTCAGAATTGGTTGATGTTACTCTGTAAAGACAGATTATTGGTTTGTTGATGTATCTGACGAATACCAGGCTAGATATATGTTTTCCTGTGAACACCTTGAGTCAGTATCTGGTAGAACCCAGACGTGTTCACCTTGTAGCTGCAAAACATGTGATGAGATACCTTAAGGGTAAGTTGGAATATGGTCTCAGTTATACTGGAGATCATGACTTCAGACTGTATGGTTATACAGATTCAGATTGGGCTGGAAGTGTTTCTGATAGAAAGAGCACTTCAGGATGTTGTTTCAGTCTGGGTCAGCCATGACTTCATTGTGGAGATTTGGGTACCTTGGAAAGTGGTCCCCATGTGTTTATGAGTCTTTAAACATAAAGGGGGAGACTATTACCCTTGTTACTTTACTTTATGATTATAATTTCACTTTGACTTAGGATATTTAAGTCAAAAGTGAAATATGCCACTTAAGTCATTAAAGTGACAATTAATTCACAAAGTGGGTGAATTAATAGACATAAAGCAAACTATGGAAAGTAGGTTTCCTAAGTGAGATTTAGGGATTGAATCTCACCCATTGATTAGACTTGGCTAGATTGGATCTAGGTCATTGATCTTTTAGGGTTTGGCCAAAGGAGGCTAAAGAAGGGTATAGTGCATTTATGAGTCTCATTCTTCACTTGTGAAAAGAGGAGAAGAGGAGGAGATCTTGGGTGCATTTCTTGAGGAGAGGAGGGCGCACTTGCATGAGGGTTTGAGGAGGAAGCCTTTGTTGAGTTGAGAGAGCTTGGAGATGCCTTCCATGGAGGCTTGGCTACCATTCTAGAGGAGGGTGCATACTTGTGGTGGAGGGCGCATTTACTAGAGGAGAGGGGCGCAACCTTGAGAGGAGGGGCACACATCTAGTAGAGGAGGCTCTACCCATTTCTTGGAGGCTCACTCCCTTTGTTGTGGCTTACTCTTGTGCTATAGAGGGAGCCATTGTGAGTGAGGGCGCATGAGTATAGGAGGAGGGCGCATTCTATTGAGAAGGGGCGCACATGCTAGAGGAGAGGCGCATTCTTGAGACTAGAGGGCGCATTCTAGTGTGGGAGAGAGCCATTTACCTTGGAGAGGCGCACTCTAGAGTTTAGAGGGCACAAGGGTGAAGGAGGGAGCTTTATTTGAGTTTTTGCATGAGGAGGGGGCGCACTTGAGGAGAGGGGCGCACCATCATCTTGGAGGAAGCTTTCTTGTGAGGAGGAGGCTACTTCAAAGGCAAAGACAAAGGCAAGGCAAGCAAGAGCAAAGGCAAAGCAAAGGATCGGGATAAATATAAAGCAAGCCAAGAGAAAGAAGGCTCACCAAGGCAAGGGGCACCTTACTTCACAAGGCTTGTGGGGAACTCTTCGAGGAACTCCAAGGCATCCGAGAGTGGTTGCTATTGTACCAGGTTCATTTGTATATGTTTCCTGTGTTGTACATTTTTCTTTGAGGCCTTCTATATATATCTGCTCCAAACTGGTTTTCCCCATGGGGGGGGGATTTCCAGGGTCATGTTGACCAAAAATCTATGTGTCAATTTCATGCATGCTTAGAAGTGTAGATCAGCATTTTAAAGTTAAAGATCTAGAGGTAGTGTTATTTTTTTTATGTATATTGCATGTGCTAACATTGAGTAAAGAAAACACTTGCAAGGGCACTTAACCATCAAACATTGAGTTGAAAGTTTGGTGACTTTTTGTTGTCCTAAAACAGTAGCAAAAGACAGCCACAGAGTTGAAACTTAGAGCCATACTAAGGTCAAAGACAGGCCTTAGATGGCAGCCTCATAGGACCTCAGAAAATCTACATGGTATCAGAGCCAATGGTGACTTAGACCTGCTGATTTTTGAGCATTTTCGTGGACAGTTCAGGGCAGATTTTGGACAGCTTGTTGACAAAGTTTGTGGACAGGTTGTGGGCAGATTTGTTGGGATGATTTTTGACACTTGTGGACAACCCCTTTTAACACCTGTGTGGACAGGAGTGAGGCTGTATTTCACGAACTCTTTTCACACCTATATTGCTAGGAGTGAAGTCGGTGTTCGCTTGCCTCTTTTCACAGCTGTGTTGACAGGAGTGAGGCAGCGTTCCTTTGCAGTTGGAGCATCAAAGTGAGTGCAGTTTGGCAGTGATGTCAATATCTCAGATGCGTGTGGAGGACAGGCTAGCTGGGGCTAACAATTGGTTTCCTTGGAAGGCGAGGATAGTCTTTGTCTTAGAGGACCTCAAACTATGGAATATAGTTGAGGCGTTTGTTCTAGTTCTTCTTGTTACTGCCCCTGTCTTGTTGGCAGTGTTCAAGAAGAGGAACAACAAGGCAACGAGGACCATTTGTGATGTAGTGAGGGATCATATCATTCCCCACTTGACTGGGAAGACTTATGCATTTGAGATGTGGGCACCTCTATGCAAGTTGTATGAGAGCTCTAATGAGAACCGGAAATTGGTTCTTCATGATCAACTGAGGGGCATTTGCATGCTCGAGGATGAGTCGGTTACTTCTTTCCTTGGTAGATACACCCAGATCAGAGATGAACTTGGAGCCGTCGAAGAGGTGGTGGATCCCAACTCTATGGTGAGGACAGCTTTGAACAGCTTTACCAAACGATAAGGTCCATTCGTTCGCGACATTGTTGCCAGGGAGGTTATGCCTACATGGGAGAGGATGTGGGATGACTTCGTCCATGAGGAGACTAAACTAGTAGCAGAGGCTTCTAGACAGCAACAGCAGCAGCAGTCGGTTCAGGGTGATGAGGACCTTGCTCTTTGGACAAAAGGCAAGAAGAAGATCGGTCGGGGAGGTCAACAGGGTCCCATGTTTGGGGCCCCACCACGGGGAGGACAGAGCAACAGCAGTGGGTAGAAGAGAGACATGAGCGCAGTGAGATGCTTTGCTTGTGGAGAGATGGGTTACTATGCAGGACAGTGTCCCAAGAAGAAGAAGAAGCAGCAGGATGTGTCAGCAGCGACAATATTGGAGATTGAGTTCGATGAGAAGTTTGCGAGAGAGTGTGCATTCGTGACTACTTTGTCTGTTATTACACCATGCAGCATTAGATGGGGAGACAGAGTTGAGGAGGACCGACTGACTCATAGCAGTGATTCAAAGGGAGATCAGACTCAGTTTCCTTGGACACCATCTTCAGAGGGGGGGACTGGTCCACCCAGGATAGCTTCAATTTCAAAGTTGTCGAGCAGACAGAGAGTTGGTGCTACAGCTTCAAAGCATCAGAGATTGATGAGGAGGAGGAGTAGGGCACCACAGAGGCTTGAGCGTCACTTGGCTACAGAGACGGGAAGATCAGGTTCTAGATCCACTTCAGGTGGAAGCTACTTGGCGAGAGGCCAAGTTGAGGATCTTGGTGAGATGCCGAGATCCAGGTGCTCTTGGTGAGATACCAAGAGGGGGAGACTCTTGGTGAGATGCCAAGAGAGTGATTCTTGGTGAGATGCCAAGAGTAGTGACCGTTGGTGAGATTCCAGGAGGTAGAAATCCTTGGTGGGAGACCAAGGTGGAGATCTTTGGTGTGATGCCAAGATCTAGGTGATCTTGGATAGGTGGAGAGACACTTTCATCTATAGATCACGCAGATTGAGCAGATCTGTGACAGAGACTACTTTCATTGATCAGGGTACAGCCATACTCACCGAATATATGCCAGGAAGCACTTTCCTCGGTAAGAGGGAGTGTTGAGATTTGGGTACCTTGGAAAGTGGTCCTCGTGTGTTTATGAGTCTCTAAACACAAAGGGGAAGACTATTACCCTTGTTACTTTACTTTATGATTCTAATTTCACTTTGACTTAGGAGATTTAAGACAAAAGTGAAATATGCCACTTAAGTCATTAAAGTGACAATTAATTCACAAAGTGGGTGAATTAATAGACATAAAACAAACTATGGAAAGTGGGTTTCCTAAGTGAGATTTAGGGATTGAATCTCACCCATTGATTAGACTTGGCTAGATTGGATCTAGGCCATTGATCTTTTAGGGTTTGGCCAAAGAAGGCTAAAGGACGGTATAGTGCATTTATCAGTCTCATTCTTCACTTGTGAAAAGAGGAGGAGAGCTTGGGCACATTTCTTGAGGAGAGGAGGGTGCACTTGCATGAGGGTTTGAGGAGGAAGCCTTTGTTGAGTTAAGAGAGCTTGGAGATGCATTCCATGGAGGCTTGGCTACTATTCTAGAGGAGGGCGCATACTTGTGGTGGAGGGCGCATTTGCTAGAGGAGAGGGGCACAACCTTGAGAGGAGGGGCGCACATCTAGTAGAGGAGGCTCTACCCATTGCTTGGAGGCTCACTCCCTTTGTTGTGGCTTACTCTTGTGCTATAGAGGGAGCCATTGTGAGTGAGGGCGCATTCTATGGAGGAGGGGCGCACATGCTAGAGGAGAGGCGCATTCTTGAGACTAGAGGACGCATTCTAGTGTGGGAGAGGCCCTAACCTTGTGGAGAGAGCCATTTACCTTGGAGAGGCACACTCTAGAGTTTAGAGGGCGCAAGAGTGAAGGAGGGAACTCTATTTGAGTTTTTGCATGAGGAGGGGGCGCACTTGAGGAGAGGGCCGCACCATCATCTTGGAGGAGGCTTTCTTGTGAGGAGGAGGCTACTTCAAAGGCAAAGACAAAGGCAAGGCAAGTTCAAAGGAAAAGAAAAGGATCAGGATAAAGACAAAGCAAACAAAGAGAAGGAAGGCTCACCAAGGCAAGGGGCGCCTTACTTCACAAGGCTTGTGGGAAAGTCTTTGAGGAACTCCAAGGCATCCGAGAGTGGTTGCTATTGTACGAGGTTCACTTGTATATGTTTCCTATGTTGTACATTTTGCTTTGAGGCCTTCTATATATATCTGCTCCAAACTGGTTTTTCCCATGGGGGGGGAGTGTTTTCCAGGGTCATGTTGACCAAAAATCTATGTGTCAATTTCATGCATGCTTAGAAGTGTAGATCATCATTTTAAAGTTAAAGATCTAGAGGTAGTGTTATTTGTTTTGATGTATATTGCATGTGCTAACATTGAGTAAAGAAAACACTTGCAAGGGCACCTCGAAAGGCCACTTAACCATCAAATATTGAGCTGAAAGTTTGGTGACTGTTTGTTGTCCTAAAACAACAGCAAAAGACAGCGACAGAGTTGAAACTTAGAGCCATACTAAAGTCAAAGACAGACCTTAGATGGCAGCCTCATAGGACCTCAGAAAATCTACATTCATGGCAGAGCAGGAAGCAATCCAGTATTGCTCTCAGCACGACAGAAGCGGAATACATTACAGCATGTTCCGCCAGTTGTGAAGCCATATGGCTTCGGAAGTTGTTGACAGGTCTATTCGATCTAGAGATGGAAGCCACTATGATTCTATGTGATAACCAGAGTTGCATAAAGATGACGGAGAACCATGTGTTCCATGACAAGTCAAAGCACATAGAAATCTGATATCACTACATTCGTGATATGGTGCAGAGGGGAGCTATAAAGCTCCAATTTATTGGCACAGATGAGCAGGTTGCAGATGTGTTGACCAAGCCTCTGTCTCGTGTGAAGTTTGAGCACTTCTAAAACAAGCTTGGTGTTGTTTGAAAGGACCTCCCTCGAAAGGGGGAGTGATGTTGATGATACCATGGTATCCTGACCAACAGCAGGTAGCTCAGTTAGGATTTTATATCCTAGAGGACTGATCATCCCTGGACAGATCCTGAAGGTCCGGTAAGGACGGTCTGTCAGAGTACCTATGCATGTATATGCCAGCAGTGGTCAGTAGTGGTAGCTCCGTTAGGATTTTATATCCTACGGAATCTTTTGATTCTTGGGTAGATCCCGAAGGTCCGGTAAGGACGGTCTATCAGAGTACCACGTGGTAGCTCTATTAGGATTTTATATCCTAGGGAATCTTATGATTCCTGGGCAGATCCCGAAGGTCTGGTAAGGACGGTTTGTCAGAGTACCACAAAATGTTGTTGTTGCACCTGCCTCATTCTGTTGCCATATGATAATGTTGATGACGTTATCTTAGCCTAGTGTTGATGATGTTATCTCAACCTTGTGCTAATGATGTTGATGATGTTATCTCAGCCTCGTGTTGATAATGTTGATGATGTTATCTCAGTCTCGTGCTAACGATGTTGATGATGTTATATCAGCCTCATGTTGATGATGTTGATGATGTTGTATCAGCCTCGTGTTGTTGATGATGATGTTGTATCAGTCTTGTACTGATTGATGATGTTGTATTAGTATTATACTAATTGATGTTGATGCAAATGATGATGATGCTACTCCAGCACCATGTTGTGAAAGATGATGTTGTTGATGATGAGAAAAACTTCCAATGATTTATAGATGCGTCAGTCAATGTTCCAGATGTTGATGATGATGTTGCCCTCTCCTTCTCCTAATGATGTTGTATTGTGTTATGTCACTAGAATACCCTTCTTGTTAAGAGGGAGTGTTGAAATATTGTAACTGCGAAGAATATTCTAATTATAATTGAGTTATTTTCTTATAGATCAAATCCCCTTTTGTGGATTGATCATGTCGGGCTTTGTATAAGACCAAATCCCCTTTTGTAGATTGGTCAAACCATGGTTAAATGGTGTTGTTTGTAAAGTCGTCCCCCAGGGCTAATTAAAGTGGTATTAACCACTAATTGGAGAAGTCGGCCCTGGTTGATGAAGGGACATAACCCTAGCGCCTGCCAGCCAGTATAAATAAGAGTGGAAGGCGCCTCATTCACTCATTCACTCAAGTCACTTATCTAGTGCGCAAGTTTTGAAGGAAGTTGCAGTTAGAAGAAGGAGAAGAGAGAGGCGCATGCCTAGTGTTAGATATTCTTGGTGGTTTGGTCTTTTCTATTAGCATTGTATTGGCAATCTATATTAAGGAATTTTTTGTTGGGTTTTCTCCCCCATGAGGGTTTCCTAGGATAAAATGTTGTGTACTTTGTGATTGTGTTTCTCTCAGTGATCCTATCTTGTGCTATTATCTTTGAAAAGCATTAAAACTTAACATTAAATACGTTATAAGGTTGTCTGGTATGAAGGTTGATATTAATACCAAATAAAAATGAATGTAAAGTATAAGAATGTGCAAGTGATGCACTTGTATAGTGTATAAGTGTATGTATACTAAAGGGCATGATATGACTACCTGAGTAAGAGGGTAGTAAGGCAAGGAATGTGTTTGCCTGGACTGAATAATGCTTGGGATGCATGGTTGACCCTATGTTGGAGGGTCTAATTACCTCGATGGAATAATAACTTGAGGAGGATGTGTTCCATGTCCTCAAGAAATGTTAATGTAAATTATTGAAAAAATAAATAAATGAAGGAATGCTTTGTTGTCATGTTAGAAGGCAACATGATTAAGCCTTTGAGGGTTGCATCAGAATGATTGTGAACAATCGTGAGCTAAATGGTTTTAAAGTAAAGATGCATGAGAACTGTAAGGTGTGCCTATGGTAGACACACATAAACTCATGTTGATACATGTGGTTAAGTGCATGAAAGAACAGTTTGAATATAAACTGATAAGAATAATGTGCATATGTGAATGCAAGTTGGAGTAGACGTACATGTTTGAATGTAATTATGAATGCATAATAGAGATGCATGCTGATAATTCCTTATAGAATATTAGGTAAAAATCTGAAATGACAAAGTTGAGGCTAACTCGAGGTTGAGATCATTTTACATAGTATTAGATATGCAACAAGAGAGTTGCATGTGGAGAAAGTTCCCCGTGGAGGAGCTATATAAACACTCTGTTTGGAGAACAGAGTTATAATTTTAATTACTGTTGAGAATTAAGCAGTGGGTTGCAAAGCTTATTTATATAAGAATCTTGGATTACATTTTAAAATATCATGCATGAGTAAAAAAACATGCAAACAAATGAGGACCAATCTGATTTTTGGTTGGGAAATGTGCAGAATGCACAAGTTCATAATTCATTATGAACAAAAAGTTTGTTGACATAGCATGTTGAATTATTCAAGAAGGTCAAGGTGAACATGACCAAGACTCCTTAAGGAAAAGAGCAGGGAGGTCCCAGGAAAGGATAAATTGTAGAAGCAAAGGAGGAGAAAAGGATTAATACTTTTCTCACTATAGAACTCTGAATAAAGAGACGGAGTTGTATATTTTAAAAGAACAGTTGTAGAAATAAATACAACTGGTAAATGACAGACAAATTAATAAATATGTTAAATAATGAGCTTGGTTAAGCCATATTGTGTGAAGGTAGTGAGGCCTTGGAAAATGATTCAGCGGGACTGAAAGTCCTGGGCTATGTAGGAGGAGTTTGACAGAGGGAAGAATCCCTTAACTCCTTTCTTGTTGTCTATTGTGTTTTCTGTGGGATGTGAAATTGATCTGTAGATGCAGGTAAATGTTTTAACATGAGGATTTTGTTAGTTGTACAGATATAGATATAGCTGAGAATTTGATTGTGTTGGCACTCAACGTATTAAGGAGCAATGTGATAGAGAACATACAAATATGTTGGGACATATCCGAAAATGTTTTATTGATATGCTATGATACATGCATTTTTATTTTACATGATATATGTAGGAAATGATTGAGTTGTTGGAAAATGACAGCTATCAATGGTTGACAACCTCAGGAAGAGGAGAAATACAGGAAGGTTGTTGTTGAAAGATTGATGGAGGGACTTGGAGAGTCCCCATAAAACACCATTGATAAGGTAATGTCAGAAAGGGTGTTGGCAGCCAAAAAAGATATAAAAGTGTTCATGCCCATGTGACATAAGAATTTAAAAAAGGGATTGGGTAAGAATCCCTTCCAAAATATTTTATTATTTTAGTGACATGCATGTGTTTTAGAGTGGTTGATTGTATGTCAATGATACCCAAGCAGGTTATGATTCATGAAAAGAAAGAATTGGGTGACCATGAGTATTGACACCCTGGTTATTGGTAAAGAAAGAATGTTGGAATGCATTCATATGAAAATTCTGATTTCATAAAATATATGTTAATTGGAGGTTATGATCAGTCTGACGCAGGAAGAACAGTGTTGTAATAATGGATGTGAATAGATAATCCAAATGGTAAGAGGTTGGTTGAGTCCCATCACACCATGGTAAGAGTGCCTAATATGAAAAGTAATCAATCTAAAACTAATGCAAGGGTGCATTGTGTGTGAATGTGGCCATGGGCATTGGCACATTGATTAAATTTACTTAATATTGAATTGCAAGGAAAATATAATGTGCATGAGCACTGACAATTTGTTTGGTTGTGAAGACAGAATTACAGAAATAAGAGTCTTGGCTATGGAAGCAAAATAAGTCCATAAGGGGGACCAATGCATGTTGGTTATGAAAGAGCCAAACTGTTATAAAAAAGAAATCTCATACTTGTGAATCTAGTCCCTATGTGGAAAAGATCTGAAAATGAAAATGTGAAACTTGAAATATGTGGGTAACAGATTTGAAAAGAAGTTTGATCGAAAACTAATGAAAGCATCTCACGAATTTATGTATGCATCTGATACAGGTGAGATGAAAAGGATATGTTCGAGGAGGACAGATGATGGTTGTGAAAGCTGGAAAGCATGGAAAATGACTATTGTAGTGACATGAGAACCTTGTGATAAGCCATGATCCTTATAGAATGATGAGTCGCGGTGACATGGGCGGAGGGACGCCTCGGCAAGAGCAAGTCAGAGGGACACCTCGACTGTAAGACTCGAGGAAGTCTCGAAAATTCTTCTTCTTGTGCAAGAAAGTCTTGGCAATGCAAGATGGATCACCCGAGGGACTGTATAGCAGAGAAGGGGATGCATGAGCCTGGACCTGGAGGGTGAGTGACCGCAAGGAAGAGGAGACTTCAATCATTCTTGTAAATTATTGGTTGGGAGCATGCACACAATGGGAATGTCAAGGAAAAAAAATTGTGAGCCAAGAACATATGACAACCACATGGATGCAAAACCATGAACCTGCACAGATTTTGAAATGCCAAAGTCTGAGGGAGGATCAAATTGTGAAAGACAAAAAAGAAGATAATGTTGAACCAGTTGAAGGATAAAGGCATGATGATGCAGGAGCATCTACGACGTCATGACGCGAGCCAGCATGGAGGAAAGAGAAGAACAGCTGGACAGTGCCAGCATATACCTTTTTGAATTTCTTTGGGGATTGTTGCGTCGTCATTTGAAGGAAGGCATTCAAAGCCGAGCGCACTTGTATTGTAATGTAGATAAGAGAACATTAAATTGTTTTAATGCTGGTAGATAGGGTTAGCTGTAGATTAGACAGTTTTGGCTCTCGAGAGGGAAAACGGAATATAGGCACCCTCCTTTGTATCATTGTATTATTATTCACATTATTCAGATTTCAGCATAGAGAGCATTGAGGGAAGAGGAGCAGAGCAGAGAGCTTGTGAAGAACTCCATGTACAGACATTGAATTAATAGGAAGGCTTTGATTCAAATCTCATGGATGTGTTTGATCTCTGTGTGTTGTTGATATTATGCTTTTGCATATTTGCTTMTTTTTATGCTTATCTTTTATATGCTRCGTATGTGATTGCATATCAGGTTCGAAACSTGAGAGAATGAGTGAATGAGCTTCAATTGTTTCTCTGCTTAAGCCAGGAGATTCCTGCATAGAGTGCAGTAGAATTCATCCGCATAGAGTGCAGTAGAATTCCTCCGCATAGAGTGCGTTGAGGAGGTTAAGCAGTTGAACCTTTGTTCTCGTGTCGCCCAGAGTGAGTTGGGTTGTTTGAACCGTGCAGGTGAGTGCAGGTCGGACAGGAGTCTCAGTAGCGAGTCTCAGAAAAGAAGGGTCGGGTTGTTGTGACGGTGAAAGCGCAGAATCTGGAAGACACCAACTCTTTGAGAGCTGTTAGAAGTCAAGTGCAGGAAGTGCGTAACGATTTCTCTGAAGGAGACAGAGAAGCAAAGCTCAGGAGAGTTAGAACCTTTGTACCAGTTGCACGGGCGAAGCTGTTGAAGTGGAGAACTCTTCAGAGGAAGAGAATCGGCGACTTGAAGCCTTGGAAAAGAATTAACCTCCAAGCGCAGGCGGAACATGACCACTATCGTATTTCGGCATATCAGGGTTGGCAAGTGCAAGAGTTACATGCACGTCGAAATCGCAAGTCACGATTCCCCGGTTTAATCGGAATCGTCGATCACCAGAAGGACAGGTGGCACGAGATCCCGAGGATTTGGGACTCGGCACTTCGGTGGTTGCAAAGTCGAAAGCAACACAGAGAGACAGCGAAGTCCCGGGTTGCGACGGGTCCCACGGAGGCCGTGTGGAGTATAACACGTGGCATCGGCATCTCGGTACTCGGGGTTCCGAAACACAAGGGCTCGGCACCGCGAGTGGCGATATCCCGAAGTATTGACCGTTGACCATCGGGGATCGGGGTTTCGGCGTTTGATTGCACGAGGACAGTGTTGCAAGCCTCGCGATATCGCGAGACCCGATCTCCCGATACGCGAAGAAGAGATCGCCGAGAAGTATCATGTGGGTGACGAAGACTCCCGAGGGAGTTGGAAGAGCTTTGGTCTCTTCGGGCCTGTTGGAGCGAAAAAGGTCCTGGTGGAGCGACCGTCCGTTGAGGGGCAGGTTGCGATCACATGACAAGTACTACTGAGAAAGACAGATTCTACTGAGAAAGAACACTGAGGACGGTGTTCCTTTGAAGGGGGAGGGGATTAACACCCCCCTTCTAAACCTATGATTATGTGTAATTAATCATGATTTAAGGTTGTCATACAATGGCATAAAAAATATTGTAAATGTATTATTGTAAATACCAACCGCTAACTGTGAAGGTTAAGCCTTAAAGTATTGGCCATGATACCACTAGAGGAATGAGAGGAGGTTCTTTAAGTTAAAGGACTTCAAGCCTTGTTCAGATTATTTCCCTTAGCCCCGATTTCAAGGAAAAACAGTTAATAAGGGAGGAGGGTTGGTGGTTGAGCAACCAACCACCCTCAATGAATACAAGTATGGAAGACCTGGCTAAGACAGTTGAAATTGTCAGCCAAAGGTACCTTAGGGTACCATTTCTGCAGATGAGATTGACCCGAGTCCCTTCTGACAGAAGGAAGGAGACAGGTCGAGAACCTTCCCAAGGAATTACGTGCAAAGGACGCACGAATGGGAAGAATGGGGAATAGCGGGATTCGTGCAGGAGGAGGCATAGAGGCAGACAAAGGAGAGACGAGTTGTGAGTTGGGGAGCACCTGAGAAAAGAGAACTACTGCAAGGAAACACACGAGTGAGTGCAGAAAATTCCCTGGTGGTATCATGGCTTGGCATGGGGGTGGCCTGCTAGTGAAGTGACTAAGCGTGCAGAGCCTACAGTTGGGTGGAAAGGCGAACACCCATAGTCAGTTGGTTGGTTAACTTCTTCACAGAACAAATAAGTAGTCTTGTGCTTTGTGTCACTAGATTTAATTAAATGGTTGGTGCCTGAAATCATAGTCATGAATGTTTAAGCTTGTTTGATGGATTAAGTATGTAAGTGTATTCATAATTGTATAAGCTTGATGATGGATTTAATGCTCGTTGCAATTGCAAGTTTGTGTATGACCAAAAATGTGCATGCCTGATTTATGAAATCAATATTGGTTTTTTTTGGTAAATTGTGGCATTGGAATGACTATAGAACCTGTAAATGAACTAATCGTAAGATCTACATAGGAGGCCAGAGAAGGCAGATAAACCATGAATACTCTGCCATAAATCGTTTAATGCCTATTGATAACTGGTGAAACTCAGTAGCCGTCGATCTGGGGAAGGGGTCGATCATGACCATCCAAAGACAGGCTAGTCCAGTCGGCAAAAATTCTTGTGCAATCGGCGATTGAATTTCAGCCGTCAGATTTGAGCGTTGAGCGATCTCAGCCATAGAGTTTTGTAACCAAGCTCAATAGGGAGTTCCGCGACCCAGGGCACCAGAGCACCAGACCCTGGAAGAATTCTAAGTCCAAGCTCCTTTGAAAGTCTCGACACGCTGATATCCGTGGACCAGGGTTTCAACCCCTGGTTCCATGCCTCGTTACACAAGCACGAGGAGAGAGAGAGAGTAACGTCATCATGACGTGTTATGCCTACACGACAGCCAGGGTGTCACGAGGGTGACACTTGCCAGCTCCTGGTTCGTTGATGATTCAAGTATGGGACCCTCATCAAGATCATGCCTCGGAATGGGCGTGTTAAACCCCAAGCTGTCAAATCTAAGGGTCATCAAATCCTCACTGTTGATCCTTCCTGATAAGAAATTTTGAATCTCGGACCTTTGGGGAATGTTAGATGTATGAGGAGTTGGGAAAGTCCTGATGGCACGATGTCTGGTGGTCGAGATCCCGAGATGACGTCACCCAACCAATGTCAAGTGAACAAGTGTTCGCACCTAGATGGATGAACCAAACACTCGGTGACGACATGTACACCACGTCAGTCCATGTGTCAAATGTGGGTCCAATTGGACGCGGAGGCCTGAATTTGGGGCCTTTGAACCCTAGTTGTTAGATCTATAGGCCGAGAGATCTTAGTAGTAGATCTACGAGGGTCATAACCTCGTGATTAACAATCATTAATCACCTCATAACCCCCGGACGACGAACCGTGGGGAGTTTTAATGTGCAGGAGACCGGTAAAGAGTCGTGGTCCGGTGCCTGCAGTTACCTAGTGGCGACACATGTCCTCCTTAAATCTTGCGCGATGGACAGATCCCACTGGTGATCTTGATCACAGATTAAATCTTGACCGTTGATTTCCCTTTAACTAAGTCCAACTTTCATCGTGGACCACCACGGAACTTAGAGCCTGTTGGAACCTTGTGCTCCATGTGTCATCTCATGAATGGACTCTCACATCAGCATGACATATCTCGACGTCGGACTCTTGAGACATATTAGTCTTCCCAACATACAAGAACTCACCGAGGTTCGAGATCTATCGAGACGAGAACCGTCGATCTATGGATTGACGAGCTAATCTCCATCATTCGATGCCCCAGTGGTGACGTGTTGCCCGATGAATGGCCCATGTGTCGTGACGTGAAAGGGCCACGTGTCACACAATGGTGTTGCCACGTGTTACATTGTTTTGGTATATTTGGATGAAGGTCCAAGTGGAAAAAGAGTGCCATGTGTTACATCGTTTTGGTATATTTGGACGAAGGTCCAAGTGGAAAAAAGAGTGCCATGTGTCGAGTGGCACAGGTGCCACGTGTCATGCCAGCTGGCATGACTAGATAGGGCCACGTGCCCCAAGATGCCAGTTGTATCTCGGATCTCGAACATCGAGAGGTTTTGGGAAAATAGGCCTTACGAAAAAGACCGATTCTCGATAGATCCGAGGTGACATCAGGTGATGTCACTCAACCAATGCGCAGTGTACAAGTGTCGGAGCCTGGTTGGACAAGCCAGGCATTCCATGGTGACATGTGTACCACGTCAACCCATGTGGATGTCCACGTGTCACATGGTGATCGTGCCACGTGTCAAGTAGTTTTAGTATTTTCAAACAGAGCTCCGTGTGTTAAGAACCAAACATCAATATAGCATATAAAAACCTCAGGAAAAGTACTCAACGCCTTGGAAAAGAGATAATTTCAGATAATAAGCCTCTTCGAGGGGGCAACCTCCTTTTACCCCACTTAAATGTTCAAGTACAAGATGA
>ML794027.1:2822-13364 GCA_009831015.1 Picea engelmannii
ACTGTCGCCCTTTTGGAGAAGTGTGCTGATGTCGACAAAAGGAGGACGCGACTTCCAGAAGCAGAGAGCTCCGTGGAATCTACTGAGGTGAGGAGATGGCAGAGGTACATGGACGAAGTCAAGAAGTGGGAAGACTCAAGACTACCCTTGATTGGAGGATGCATGATATAAGGCGTGGCCGCAACCGTGTTGATGAGATCGAGTGTCATGGGGACGACAAGATCCGGGATAAGTTGTGCCAGAGGCGGGACAAGGTGAACAAATTCAGAGGATGAAGGTAAGTGACCTGGGTAATACTCTAAAGATATGGACGATGCCGACAATGGAAAGTGCGAAGTAATTCTCCAACCAAGGGTGACATGCGTTCTTGTGGCCAAAAGGAAAGCAGGTCTCCAATGGTGACGACAAAAAGCAATGATAGGAAAAATAAAAGGCGTTTGTACAACAAATAATGAATCATTGGGGGGGAAAATATACAAATACAGAAACGAGTGCCCTAGTGTGAAATGAGTGCCCTAGTTAGGGCAGAGATTTCTTGAACAACTGATGAAGGGTGGGGGCCTCATTGGTGAGTTTCTATATGAGGTTGGTGAAATGAAGAGAGGTTCGCAGATGGGAAAACTGATGGTGGATGAGATGGTGGGTTTGTGATCCTGCGGAGGCACAGGTAAAAAGGACATAACCATAAAGAAATGTGCTGGGAGTCCATATGGGAAGTTAGCAAAATGAGGAGAAGAAGTATGTGGTTGATTCGCAACATGATGAAAGACTACCGGGACTCCCATCCCTAAATGAAGATCATCATGAGTGTCATAAGTGCAAGAAGGTGCTATGAATGGGACAACTCATGTGGGTGAGAATGCTACCGGGTTACAGTACCGATGATGTGAACGGAGGTGTGAGTACTGCAGAGCCGGAAAAGGGGGTCCTAAAGGCCAATATCAGAGGGGATGACTGGAAATGTAAATGCAATACAGCAGGAGAGACTAGATGCCAGTGCTGAATATATACCTGAAGGAATGATGTGGAGAGATGATGACCAAGTACCTGCACACAGAACAACCAAATACCCAAAGTGAACAATATCTGAAGATAATACCAAATATGAACATGTTTTTAGATAAATGTGACAATCCGTGTGCGTACCTGGCCATGATGTGCAAAAAAGGCACCCCGGGGGCACAGGGTAAAAAGTGGCCCAGGGATAGTCATGATGTAGGCGGCGGGACACTGATCCCGTGGCTGAAGACGGTTTGAAAAATGGACGCCATGGGCTCCCGGAATGGTGAGTGGAAGTTTGGAAAAAACCCTATATATAGCTGTAGGGCCCACATTGCCACCTCATTTGTACCTGCTGCTACAGTGAGTTCGAGAGCATATCTAGAGGAGATTAAGTGATTTCGAGAGCACGAGGTGTCTGTTTCCCGGCGTGCGAGTTTCAGGTTAGTGGTCTGAACATCCTGCATAGCTATAGGTTTCAAATTTTTGGGCAGGGTAGGTACGGGGGGTCGTACGGGAGTTTTAGGGGGTTTTTTGCTAGGGGTGGGCCTCAATGTGTGGGAGACTCAGGGAAAGGCACACGTGCGCGCGTTCCTGTTCGCTAAATAAACGCGCATGAATGCGTGGGGGTATGGGATTAAGGCGCGCCCTAGGGGCGCGCCTGTGGAGTAGACAGGCGCGCACTCATGCATGCCTGTGGATATGACAGGCGCGCATGAGTGCGTGCCTATGGGTATAACAGGCGCGCATGCATGCGCGCCTGTGTGTATAACAGGCGCGCATGAGTGTGCGCCTATGGGTAGTAAAATCGCGCCTTGGAGGCAAGGTTTCAGGGTAAAAAAATTAGCTGATTTGATGGATTTGGTGATTGCCTAAGCTAATATAGGACTCTGGGCTGTGTGTAGGTAGTGAGCAGTGACTATGGACGTTCGATGGCGTGAGCGAGACTGGGCACCGCTACGAGAGGCGGTGACCAATGCACCGCCAGCAGATTGAGTGGTAGTGCGGACGGCTTTAGCAACCAGTGGGTTGCTAAAGTTCTTTGAGTGCTCGTTGTTACGGGCGCAGGAGTATCTGCTCCAATTTCTGATCGAGATGTGGAGTCCCGATCAACACTACTTCCTCATGCGAGGAGAGCAGATTTCCATCAATGCGGTGGAGGACGTATACTTTCTGACGGGGCTCCCCTTCCGGGGGACACCTTTGCTGGTGGTGCCTGTGCTGCCGAGGGATATTCAGCTGCGTACTGTCGCCGATAAATACTGCTCGGGCGACGATTACATGACCGGGACATCAGTGAGGATTAGTGGGATCGATGTTCTGCTTCATCGCTGCATAGCAGCGATGATAGTACGGGTGTATCAGTCTCGAGCGCCTCACCGGATCAGTGGTGGGGAGTTGAGTTTGGTGGAGAGGGTAGTGGTGGGCCACGAGGGTTCGCTTGGGGTTTGACCCTACATGCACATATGATTGAGCAGCTGGACCGTTGTCGGTCTACAAGCAGGGGGGAGTTTGCATTTGGCTCTATCCTGGTGGCCTTCTTCTTGGAGAGGGTGCCGATGCTGCGCCCGAGGGTGCTACTGGAGGCACCAGGGGTACGAGAGCCACGCTTGCGGTGGTGGTTGCAGATATTGGTTCGCCACGGCGGTGGCGAAGGCGGGCACTACTTCATTGTGGAGGCAGCGCAGATATGGCGGCAGATGCCGTAGGTCATTTTGCAGTTCCCCTATGCTGGGGTGGATTTCTGGGGGGACCCGGAGATGGTGTTGCCTCCTGGGGAGGTGTTCGACCACAGAGGTATGTGATGTTTTTGTGTTTTGTGATTTATGTTATGCTATTGATATACTAGTGCAGATGTTTGATGTATAGACACTGATATCCTTGTTTGTTTGTTGTTTGGTGCATGTGCAGATTTGGCACCTCGCGGGCGCGAGGTGGAGCTGTATAGACCACCAGTGCAGCGAGAGGGGAGACCTCCACGTGGAGAGAGGCATCCACGGGATGAGGCTGCGGGGCGACCTGGAGATGATGCGAGACCGGCGAGGAGGCCCCGATTTGATGACCCTGGTGCGGGGCCATCACATGCTCCGTCGACGGCAGCCAGAGGAGAGCTAGAGGACTTACACTGTCGTTTTGAGGTAGTGCTGCGGTACGTGCCTGAGGGCATGTGGACCCACATCCAGGATGAGGGATTCCTGGAGCAGTGTATAGGGTTACCGACACCATGGCGGGCCCTAGTATGGCGAGAAGTTGTGGCAGATGTGATGACGAGTGGACGTCTGCCTCTAGGGCAGGAGGGTCCTGCAGGTGCTCCACCACCACCAGCTGGTGCAGGTGGGGGAGGGCCACCACCTCCTCCTGAGGGAGGGGCAGCAGGGGGTGCGTTAGAGGCACCCTGATGTATTTTGTATTGTGTATACCATTTTTGATTAGGCTGGTGAGCCGATTTTTGTACCATGATGTGGCACGGGCCTGCGGGCCGATGTACTTTTTGTATGTAAACATTTGGGTGGCCTAAGGGGCCCACGTATATATATGAGTATACATGTTTATTGAGATCCAAATGTATTTTATATGTTTTGTTGGTTGATGTTTTATGATGATATCTATTCTATATGCTATGACAGTATGTATGACGATGTTTATGTGTGTGTAGCTTGATGTGATATATGCCAATCTAACACCATGTTAGCTATTTCATCTGTTATTTGATTCAATTCTCTTGGAATATGTGTAAATGTAATGGAATCAAAATGTCGAGTCAATAATCTAACCTGCAGGTACTTGTGAAACAGGCACGGATCGCGTACACGGTACACATTGTTGAGTTGAAGAACGACTAGCTGGGAGTCGAGAAGAACGCTAAGGTGACGAATATGATGATGTTGGGCGTCGGTCAGGAGGCCAATGACAGCAGTGTATTCGGCTTGGTTATTGGTTGTTGGTCCTAAACAGATGTCGTTGGAATGTAGCATTTCATGTGAAGGGGTGTAGAGAGCCCAAGCAACCGAAGCGAGATTTTGTGTCCAACGGCTGGCGCTGTCGGCGTAACCAATGTGGTAAGCTGGTGGAGGGGTCATCTGTCAATAGCACAAAGGATAGTTTAGATGAGGAAAAAAAAGATTAAAAACCCTAAAAAAGAAAAATAACCTAAAGTAGCGTGACTAAATTTAGCATAAAATTTCTTGAGGTATAACCCATTGACGGGTTCCTTGAGCGTTAGGCCTTCGGGGGAGGCCAGGATGTATGTGCCTTTGGTGAGGCAATGTTGGATGATGTAAGGGCCATGCCAAAGGGATTCGAATTTTCCGTGGCCAAAGGTATCGTGGGCGATATCATAGGCTAGGACAAGGTTATCTTCGCGAAATGATTGAAGGTTGACATGGCGATCGAAAGTAGCCTTGTATCGTTTTTTAGCTGCCTCGTTGTTCTGTAATGAGGATCGACGATCTTCATCCAGAGACTACAAGTTCAGCAAGCGCTGCTCCATTGGGGCAATGTCAGGTAAAATCTCAATTGCGGTGCGAAGGGTGGGAATTTCACACTCGATGGGAAGAGTTGCCTCGATTCCATGGACTAGATGAAATGGTGTGAAACCTGTGGTGGTCTTCACTGCCATTCGATAAGCCCATAGCGCGGAAAATAACATATGATGCCAATTGGTTTTATGTTTATTAAACGTGCGTTGTAACATGGTCTTGAGGACTTTGTTCACTACCTCGACCTGTCCGTTTGACTGAGGATAGTAAGGTGAGGCAAACTCATGAGAGAAGCCTAACCGAGATGAGAGCTCGATGAAGATCTCATTCTCAAAATGTTTCCCATGATCGGAAACTAATTGGAGTGGTACTCCGAACCAGGAGATGACGTGGTTGAAGAAAAAATGTGCTGCTGTGTTAGTGGTATTGTTGAAGGTGGGCATAGCTTCATCCCATTTGGTGAATTAATCGACAGCGACAACAATGTATTTGTGACCATTGCTGGAAGGGGGATTACAAGTCATAAAGTCAATGCCCCATTTACAAAAGGGGCCTGCAGTAATGACAGGGTGAAGAAGAGCGGGGGGAGCGCGGGCTTTGTTGGAATAGAGCCGACATTGCTCACAACGTTTCACGGCATGAATGCAATCATGAAATAGGGTAGGCCAAAAGTAACTAGCCCGTATAATATTTTGAGCCGTAGAAATGCCCAAAAGATGGCCCCCACAGGCACCGTTGTGGCAGTCATTTAAGACTTTGTCGGCCTCGTCAATAGTCAGGCAGTGACGAAGGATGGTGTCGATGCCTCACCGGTAGAGGATGTCTCCGATGAGGATATAGCGAGGGGCTTGATGGTGAATACGCTGACGATCATCTCTGGATAGGTGGTTTCTGAACTTTTGAGTTCGGAGGTAGACGAGGAGGTCGCCATACCAAGGATCATCATAAGCGATGTAGAAGAGATGTTCGTCAGGAAAGTTTGTATTGACGGGGGCACTGGGTGTGTCAGAGGGGAGAGCCGTGACAAGTTCGGCAAGAATAAGTGCCTTCTTACTCTTTGGTGTTGAGAACTCGAGGTCGTACTCCTAAAGGATAACGATCCATCGAGCGAACTTGCCGTTGATTTGTCGACAGCTGAGAAAATATTGCATAGGGTTGGAATCTGCGACGACCTTGGTGGTGCGAAGTAGAATGTAATGACGCAGTTTCTGGACTGCGAGGACAACTGCCAGAGCCAATTTCTCTTCATGTTTGTACTTCAGGGGTGGTCCTGAGAGGTTCTTACTGATGTAGTAAATGACGTGTTCACGATTTTCATCGCCGAGCTGGACAAGGACGCCGGCTACTGATACAGCTGATGCTGATACGTAGAGAATGTAGTTACAATTGTAGTCAGGTGCACTAATCAAAGGTGCATTTGAAAGTATTGTCTTCATATCGTCAAATGACTGTTGGGAATAATCATCCCACTGAAAAGGGATGTCGTGATGTAGTAAGCGAAGGAAACCATGTGCGCGTATAGCGTAATCAGGAACAAAGCGTCTCAGAAAGTTGGCTTTGCCATGTAGACTCTGTAGTTGTCGCAAATTACGAGGAGGTGGAATTTCGGTGATGGCTTGGACCTTGAGGGGGTCTACGGTGATACCGCTCTGTGAAACAATAAAACCGAGAAGGCGCCCTGTGGTGACGCAGAACACACACTTGAGAGGGTTCAAGAGAATGTTGTACTGACGACACCATTGAAAGATGATTCATAAATCATCGAGGTGTTGGGTGCGTTTCTTGGAGCGAGCAGTGAGGTCGTCCAAGTAGGCTAGGATGATTGCAGCCAGATCATGAAATATGTATGTCATGGCCCACTGGAAAGTTGCGCCAGCATTTTTGAGGCCGAAGGGCATGACACGATATGAAAACGTACCCCACGGGGTAATGAGTGTGGTTTTATATTGATCGGCCGGGTGAATTTGAATTTGGTTATAGCCCGAGAATCCGTCCATGAAGGAGAGAGCCTCATGGTCGGCACAATCATCGATGATCTGATCGATGAAGGGTGTTGGGAAGTTGTCTTTCGGACATGCGTTGTTGAGATCGCAAAAGTCGGTGCAGATGTGAACAGGCCCTTGTTTTTTGTCGACGGGTACAGGGTTGGAAACCCATGAGGTATAAGCGATGGGGTAAATGAATCCGGTTGTACGTAATTTGTCAATTTCGGCTTTGATAGCCATGGCCTTGGATGGGTGGAGTGGACGTTGTTTCTGGCGAACCGGTGTGATGTCAGTCCAGGTGTCGATGTGATGCTCGACAATAGAGGGGTCGAGGCCAGGCATAACCATGTATGACCAGGCGAAGATATCCCTAAATTCCTGGAAGAGGGCTGTGTAGGCAGTGATTTCCTGAGGAGTGCAGGCAGCTCCAATGATGATTTCTTTGACTATGCCCGGTTTGACGGAAATGTCGATTTTGATGGTGGGTGAAATGTTGGCCAAATTCCCTTCTTCAAATGCATCGGGCGCAGGAATAGGATTGTTGAAACAATCAACAGTTCCTGATGGGATAAAGTCTTTGGTTTCGACTGCGTAAACGGGATCGTGACTAGGAGGCATATGGGATTCCTGTGGAAGGAAGAGAGCACGATGATGTAACGCGTCCCAGGGAGAGTCTGGGCGTTGTATCTCTTCCAGTATGTCCTCATCGCATTGGAAATGACGAGAATATAATGGATCGTGAGGAGTGATCTCGGTGACAGTATGGTTGCCCCTTGGTGTAGAAACAGAGGAGGTAATGCTAGAAGAGGGTGAGGGTTCACTCGACATAAACCATATATTGAGGTACTGAGGGGTACCCGTGGTGGTGGGATGGATAGTCTCCGCAGGTGGGTGGGTGGGAGAGTTGGGTGGGTTACGGGGTAAATCCTCAGATATGTCATCTAAGGACCATGGAGGCGTAGGGAGTGCCTCGGGCTCGGGAGAGATGATATGGAGTTCTTCAAATGGTGAAGATGTGTCGATGATTGCCTCTGCGAGTTGGTGAAGCAGGGCTAACTGACGTTGCCAATATTCGATGATCATCGGACATTGGTATGTAAAATGAGCCAATGAATCGCAAAGAGAGAAAGGGCATCTCATGCATTCATTGACTGAAGTAGTGACATAGCGAATATCAGTGATAGATGTTGTGGATGACGTCACTGGGTGTGGGTTGTTTTGAAAGTCTCGGCTTACGATAGCTAATGCCTGCCGAAAACGAGGCAGTGCTAGAAAATGATGGGTGTAATGACCATACTCAGAACAGATGGCACATGTGAATTTGGTCCTCAACCCTTTACTACTGGAAGGTTGAGTGGTAGCAGTAGTAGTGAGTGGTGTGGGGGTTGGATTGGGGGGAATCAAATTTTGTAACTCCGGTAGTGATGGGCAGTTGTTTGTTTGGTGACCCTCTTTGTCACACAATGCGCAAGGTGGTGGGATGTGCGGAGGAAGTGGGGTTGTGGGCTCCTTCTTCGCTTTCCTGCCCCCGGCTGTAGCAGGGGGAGTAGGGAGTATGGGAGTAGTGGGGGCATTGGGAGTAAGAACATGAATCGTCATGGGGAGTCCATCTTGTGGGCAAGGGACCATCTCAGGTGGATGTAAGTACCACACTGGGATTGCTAACACCATATTGGGTAGTGTGAGCGTTGCGGCTACCTGGAAAGCTTCGATACCAGGTGGAGGGTAAAAGAAGGGAATTTGAGTGAGAGGTCGGGGAACTGTTTCGCAAATAGGAATAGGCCCTTGAGGTGATGTGGATTCGTGGGTTGTTGGTGTCGACGGATGCGCAGGAGGCTCCTGTGGGAGTGGTGCTACGAATGTTGAGACATCAGGAATGACTGAAGCCTCCTGAGGAGGACTAACATCCTCCTGGATAGTTTCTTTAGAGGAAACAATGCATACTTGGCTAGGGGGAAGGAGTGGTGGTGCTCCATGGTATGTCCCTAACAAGGATGGATCTTTGAAAATTCCAGGACCCATTTCTATGAGTGGGTATACATCGTTGTGAATGAGTGGAAGAATGTTATCGAGGCTAGCTGATGGGTTTGGCTCGTAATGAGTAACTTGGTCGACGGTCACTATCTTCCCATTGTGGGGGAACATGATTGTCCGAAAAATGGATGATGCTACGGCCTTCATAGCATACATGTAGGTACGGCCAAGTAAGATATTGTAATCGAGTGGAGCGTCGATAACTTCAATGTCAATAAGAATGGTTTTTCCCCCGAGTTCTACGGGGACATTTTGGAAGAGCCCTTCAGGAGATGATGGTCGACTGTCATAAGCTCGCAATGTGATGGCGGAGGGTAAGAGTTCCGGGGAACCAAGCTTCTGCCATACTGTTTTGGACATGATACATGTAGATGCGCCTTCATCGATGATACATCGATGGACAATGGTGTTTCGTATTTTCACTGGTATTTGAATAGCAACTGCGGCGGGAAGACGCAGTTCGCAGCTATCAAGGTCAAAGGTGATGAGTTGAGTATCGGCAGGGTTGACGGCCCCCAAGGCGGAAAGTAGTGATTTCCGCTGTGTAGGACAAGTCTGGAGGACTTCCAGAACTGACATGGCAGTCGGGGATTGCGCTAAGTCATCTACCAAGCTGTAGTTGTGTGTGGCCCTAGCCTGTGGGTTGTGGAAATTCCTGCGCAATGGGATGCGAGGGATGTGCAATGGTGGTTCGGCAGAAGGGAGATGGATCACCAACGGAGGTCCTGTTGGTGTAGGGTTTGTTTCTAAAGATGTGGGAGTAGACTCAACTGTTGGGGGATACTGATGATTGCGTGTTTGCAAAATAATTTCCTCCTCACTGGTGAGAAGAATTGTTCGTTCCACTAAATTGTTGGGATTATGGTATTGGCCCACCTGAGGTGGGGGATGCTGCGCATCCTGCTGGGTGTTGATGACACCTTGATGTGGGATAGAATTTTGTAGCACGGTGGGAGGGGGTTGTTGCGCATATTGTTGTTTTGCCTGCTGAGGGGCAGGTTGCGCAGGAGAAGGGGGAATACTCTCGGAGTCTTTCAACCTCTTGAAATCAGCGATCTGTGGGCAATGGTGAGTGTAATGACCATATACGCCACAAAGAGCACAAGGATGGATGGTTTTAACAGTGTTCCTCCCTTGGCATTTGTTGTTATTTCCCCCCTGGGGGTTTTGGATCCCTTGGATTGGGTTGCCCCCAGTGGGTGGATGCTGTGGGGGTTGATTCCCACCTTGACCAGGATTGATGTTGTTATTCCTGTTCCTTCCTTTCCTCCTGTTGTTGTTCGAAGGGTTAGTTGGATTGGCTGTGTTCAACTGTTCAAAATTTTGGTACTGTTGAGCAGCAGAGGGTTGAACAAAGTTTACCCCCGCATGAGGATGTGGGGGAGCCATGGGTTGTGGAGGACCCGGAAAGGGAAAGTATGGATTCTGTGGTGGTGCGGCTCCATAAGGTACATAGGAAGGCGTGGCGTTTTCAATAGTACTATAAGGTGATGTGGAGGGGGGACCACTTGTATTTGGAAGAGGTGGATGTATGGGAGGTGCCGGTGGCGGTCCACTAATGGGTGGAGGTGTAGCAACAGGGTATGGCTGTTGGTACGGGGGTGGGGGGAAATAAGAATTGCCCCCATATGCAGGTGGGTATTGAGGGGTCCCATACATCGGTGGTGGTTGGGGTTGTGGACTATGGTGCGTGGTAGAACCAATTAGTCTGTCTGCTGAGTGAGACATCCCCGGTTTGTCCTGGCCAAATGGCACAGGTTTTGGAAGATCAGGAAGTACTGTGTATAAGTATCCTGACTGTGCGTAAATGAGGTCATATTGTTGAGCTTTGCTGATGGCTTCCTCTTCAGATTGTGGGAAGGTGGAAGCTACATCCTTTCCGAGGAGAGCGACAAGTGATCTGAGAAACTAGTCAAGACATTGCTGCTTGGTGGTTTCTGCTTTTCATAAACTACGTCGCCTACGCCACTCATGAATGTGGTCGGAAATGTGGGTGGCTGAGGACTGTTTGAAATTGGACAGTAGTTCTAGACCATTGTCATGTC
>ML794027.1:16598-33019 GCA_009831015.1 Picea engelmannii
CGCCTTGTACGAAGCTGTTACGCGCATACGTGCACACGCCCAGTGGATGTAAAGTGCCTTGCAATTTTTTGGCCATTTTGTATAGTTTTGACCCTTTTGCTGTGCTGTGGAGTTAACCTTGTGCCATGAATGACTTCTTTTCTGTTTTGATGATGCAGAGTTCTTGTCGCCACGTGGAAACGAAATTTCAGTGATAACAGTCGTTTGCCCCTATGTTATGACAAGCATTAGAAAATGTGACTAGGTGTTCATTGGTACTGACAGTTTTATTTCCTGAAAACTTAGGCAAATGATCTTTAAAATTTAGGAGTGGGTGAGTAGCAGGTGCTAAGTTAAGAGGAGAGGACACATGCCTTGGTGTGGTTGTGGCATCTTCTTCGAACTGAAAAAGCCCATACTTTTTAATGACTTTGGTGGGGTTTGTATTAGATTGGATAGGGATATGATGGCTATACAAGCTGCCAATAACTGAAGACGATGAATATTGGGAAGACAAAGCACTTCCAGTGCCACCAGAACCACCACTAGATGCCATCTTGTGGATGATAGATGAGGGAAAGAAATATGAGTTGGATGAATCAGATAAAGTCCTCCTTAGAACACTTTTTTGTACATATAACATTACATTTCTTCTTCCTATTTCAGCAATAGGATTGATTTCAGGTGACAATCCTCTTCTTCTTGTAGAAGCAGGAGAATATAGGGACATGAAATAAAGGCTAAAACTAAAGAAACAAAAGGTCACTATTGATTTCTATGTTGTCTTCATCTAGCTTCCAATTGTGCTTGAATACTAATATATCATTCAATTGCTGCCCAAGAATGGTTAAGCTCAACATGGGTCCTAACAGTGTCTAAAATGGTATGAAACAGATTCAAAGCAATGATGGTCTAGTCTTGGAGACCGGGCTCAAGATTGGGCTACCTTGCAATAGGAACAATCATGAATAGAAAAATAGTCAAAGAATCAATAATAAAAAACGAAATATGTATCGATGAAAATTGAGTATAAAAATTAACCTGAGAGATATCGAAGATCTCCCCAGTATGGTCGCCAAATAAATGTTGAGGAAAAGATATGAAATTCTCTTACTCAAGCATTTTCAGACTTTAATTGGCTAAAGAAAAGTACATGGGAATATTACCCTATGTTTATAGACAAAAAAATAACATCCTAACTCACAAGTATTTATTACGAGTGCTTAGGATAGTCTTTTATGAAAAAAAAGCTTGTTGGAAAGTCACTTTTTATGTAATTTTCTTAATATAACAATTGCTAAAATAAATGTAAGAATAGAAGTAGAGACACCAAGATGATAATCAAGATAGTTGAGACATAAAGAAATCCTTTATTTCATTCCAATTCACTAAAGAGTCATTTTCTTTACAAAATATCATATAGAAATCTTGGACCAAAGTCAAACTTAGACATCCCCAATGGAACATACAAAAGGACCTCTGACAGAAAACCAAAACTAAAGTCTAAAATTTGGATCAGCTTGCCACAGATTTTTTCCCACTCGACTCTGCACAATAGCCTTTATCAGTCATGAAAATTAATTCACAAACAAAGAAGTTTACACAGAATATCAAAGATAGATCAACACCTCTGAAAAACAAGTATCTAAATTATTTGATTCAGCCCTGAATATTGTTGTCTACAATAATACCCTTCTATCACAAAAGAAAACTAGGTTGTGATGAATATATGAATGAATGAAAACTGAACTATCTCAACATTAACTCAAAGAGGAAACCTTAGCATGATTTTGCTTCTATCCTCCCCTTGTTCCTCCCTTTTCTTTTTTCTTTTAGCAAGTTAGAATTGGTTGAAGTAGTTAAACCAACCCTTCCTTGGTAGATGTTGTCACCTCTTGATTTTCTTGAATTTTCCTTTGGTTGTGCAGAGTATTTAGGCTTAATCTCGCTAATCATGTGGGAACAATCATCCCTCAAATTCATCTAGGAAGACACGGATTTATCAGCAAGGGCAGCAAGGGCTTTTCCTTTATCAAGTGCATGGTGGGATTCAATCTTCAATATCTTGCTATCATGGGAGGATTGCACTGGCGAGTGGTTAGGGGTATCTTGGACAATGGGGTTCAAAGGTGGAGGAGCGGGCAAGGACAAGTTGGGCCAGCCACAATGTTGAGAGACTATCGGGTGGACAATCTCCTGCCATCCATCATTTTTAGGGACCTCAGGTTGTAAGGAGACATGAGGCGATACAGGGATACCGGGGGCTTGTGGGGCTTGGTAAGGAGGCCTTTCAGGCCTAGGTTGGACTATTCCCTGCCCAATCCAATCAAATAATTTGGCATTAAACATTTGACTAAGCTCTTTTGAATCAATGTCAAAATGTATAGAGAACCTAGGCCTTCTTGGGCCTCAGTTCTAGTTACCTCTACCTCTGTTTCCTCGACCATGGCTTCCTCAACTAAAATAAATCATCCTACATGTGTAATCGATTAGTAAATAGTCTTTTAAATAACCATGCATGACAACTCTTAAAAATATGAAATAGATTTGGCTCAGAATGTATCAAGCTCATGCAATCCAATCCATACAAATTGTTTTATTGTTAATCAACAAGCAGGGGGGTGAAACAGGGTTCAGGGATACATGAGGGGTTTGTATTGAGAGAAAATATGATATAATGAAATGGGAGAAGACATGGTCATTTCTCAATGATAACAACAATCAAATGTAAGAAAACCAATAAAACCTCACTACAATCCTCACAGGACACTACCACTTCCATCCAATTTAACATAGAAATTCCCTTGACTGTAATCAATCTCAGAACAAGGGGTGAAAATATGAAATGTGAAGGTGATAGGATTTGTAATTAGTAGAAAATGCAATAATGGGAGGGGAGGATAGCGATTATTGTTCATGAAATTAATCAAGTGATCCATAAAATGTTATGCAGTAATAATATATGCACCAACCAACAATCATCATGACCAAATAACAATTACTATGTACTTAACTAGCTCACTGTCCAATAATCAAATATCCAACACAATGCCATCACAAAATAGTAAGTATCCCACATAATTTGTAAGAGGTTCTATTCCCTTCATTCACACACTCTACATTTTATAACAATTTATGAACAATACCCAATTCCAATCTGTAACTATCCAAATCAACCACTGCCCATGCATTTATTCAATCTACAACTATACTCAAAAGTCATGTTTTCAAAACAATCATGAAGTCACGATTACTGCAATAGAGCCCATCAAAATGCAATGATATTTTTTAACTCATATATGCAGTAACTAAAATAATCAAGATCAAATTGCCATGCCTGAAATCAAAATTAATCATACAACCAACATCCATCATTTAGACACAAGAAATGCACAGGGTAATTTGCCCAGGCAATGTAGTTATGCCATTGTAAAAGAAAAACAATTCAATGTGACTTAAAAACTGGGCCACCTATCCAGAGTGACTTTCATCAACAACATGCCTTTTTAAAAAAGTGATTTATTGCAATAAATAAACATTTTTAAAACTTCTATGGGTGCCCCCGAGTGTGCAACCAAGTTATCCATACTACACACAGTGTGAAGCTAACAAAACTCCACGGTGCAACATTTCCACTTAACACAATAAAACACACAGTCACTATAATAACTCAACATATCGTGTTGATATATCGATTTAATCACACTATGATCGACCATGCTATGCCCACTCAGGATTATTCAACCTACAACACATGGTTGCAATGGATACCCTTTCTACATTCATCCAGTTCAATAATCATTTTGCAAAACACCATACACACAACGTGACATGCATGAGCAACACCAAGCATTTGCAACCAATGTGAACTACCATCCAAACAAACCTTAGTGCACAATACCAATGACTATGTATCAACCAACCAATCCATCACTGTCATAAAATCAATTGACCTAACAAGTTGTGACAACCACACATACCCATGCATCCATTCGAATTGGGGCAACGTCCTTTTCTAGTAATAATATTGAGCTATTAACATAAGGAGGGTGATTGTAGCTTTGGAAGTGAAAATTGCAAAAAGGGGTTTATTCTTATCATCACAGATGCAGTAACTAAATTCTTAAAACAACGGGACTGCCATACGACCAACTGGGTGAATTCATATTCACAAGTAATCGACCATACATTCAATCCACTATAACCTGTAGCAAACTGACAGGAACAATAATCTCCTTTACAAACTAGAGCCTGGAGGGTTAAGGGTCTACTCTGTAGCCAACACCAGGGAACGGGTCCATCTCTTCATAATGTGGAACTTTCTAGGCCAAGGGTGTGCACATAGAGAGAGACATGATTCATTTGTGAACAGGTAACAATCCATGGCAAGGTGCCAAAAAAAGGGTGAGGCTCTTATCCAGTCGAGCAATTTATTTAATGCACATAAGGTATAGACCTCGTGTTCTTCATCCAAATACCACAGTACTGAGGTGGATATAAACCGAGTTAGGAACAAAACACTCACTTCATGACCCTTATCGGTGGAAACAACCAATGTCGAAGTGAAACACAACATAGTGGCACAAAAAAACTTCGACCATTAAAACCAAGAAAGCCAGAGACTGGACAAGTGAAAGTGCATAAAAAATATCTATCCACACAAGAATTAAAAAAAAAACTCCAACTGAACCAGTAGTAGTAACAGAGAGTTATCACCAAGAAGATCGATAACCTCTACGAACTAAAAAATATTACAGGAAGAACCATCCATTTTCCATTCAAACACAAAAATTTCACACAGTTGCAACACTTAGGAAAAAACAAAACCCATACACCTAAGCCAGTGATCATTTTATAACCAGAGCAAAGTCAAGAATGGCCAAGAAAAGGACATACATGTTAATCGAATTCCTTAAAACGAGAGTTGGCCGAGTGGTTCCACCCTGCTAACATTTCGGAGCATAAACACAACAACAAGATCAAACAATAGCCTGACTAGGGTGGTGACCAAAGGGAGGAGTAAATTTGACATGTAGTAAATGCATGTCACCTCCACCCACACCTCATTAACTCAACAACACATGCCAACAAATTCTCCATTAACCATTTAATCAAAACATGTATCAAAAACATCACCATATCAAAATCCACTAGCACGACTTATCCCATAACATAATTCAAATCCCGTATAATTCAACCATTTGCATAACCAATAGCACCATTAACTTTCCAAATGTGACATCAACATTATATGCGTACTAGCCATGTAACCCAATCAAAATTTCATATCCATTTTCTTCCTATCTAGGGTTTAACTATAATCACCAAGTATTTCCATGCATGTAGTATAGTTAGGATAGCTTTAAAATCTTCCATTGCAATTGTTTCTCATTTATTTTAAGTTATTCACATGCGATACTTTAGAACTAGGTCCCCTTCCCTTGCATTTGTTCTAGTATTTTTCCTCTCTCAAAACTACCCTTCATGTAAAAATATGTTTGTTATGCAGGTGCGACAAGAACAGACATAAATGACATTGATGAATAGCATAGGTTGTAGTAACATAAAGAATCAACCCTTCATAAGCTCAAATTATAACCAACAACAATAAGATCTTCATCAAACATGTGTTGCACATCATCTCAACATAAAAAATGAATAGGTTTTCTCTCCAATAGTTCAAGGGGGTCCCACCTACTAGTATTATTTAGTTTTTATAATAATAGGCTTTAGCAATACTTTGTGGGTGAAACTTCGTTTATGTTTTCAATCGTCAACATACACCTTCTTGTAAAAAGTGTGCACCTATATTGGGTTTTAGTCTTATAGGGTTTGAACACCCTCTTGTGTGGTAGGTTTCATTGGTGGAGAAGGTCTTCTCTTGAAGAATATAGCAAAGGATTTTGGCTGGGTTTTAGATTTTGCATAAAGAATAATAAAGAACTGAAGTGACAAATATTTGTGGACGTAGCCCCAAGAGAGGGGTGAACCATAGTACATCTATGTTATGTGTGAATGTTTGCAGTATTTATGGTTACATTTGCTTTAATGAATTTATGATGAACATGCTAAACGATAAAGGAAATAATATTGCGCACTAAGGAAATAACTGTAGAACAACACTAGTTAAATGAATGTGTAAGGTATCGGATATGTTATACTAGAAGAATAGAGAAATAATGCAGAGAATAACACTAACATAGCAATAGAAGACTGAAATATTGCAAAGATAACAACGGAACAAAAAATTATATGGAACCACAACACCAGGATTATACCTTTATTGATATGAAACAATGTTCACTTGCCTCTTTGAGGGGGAAACCTCCAGTAGAGTAGATCTCTATTACAATAATTTTCCAAGACAAAACTTTTCATGCCCTCTACTCTTATTTCTACTAAATCTATCTATCCCAAAGAACAATCTAGAGAAAGATCCTTCTAGAAGCGGAAGCTTCTATTAGATCTTCTTACAATTGACTTATTCCTCCTTATTGCTAGGCCTTATTAATATTGACCTTTATTACATGGAAATACATTATTATACGCACTTGAGGGGTTAGGTAGATTAGGTCCCTAACATTCCCTCCCCCTTAAAATCATCCTCTTCCTCAAGGCTTGAGATGAGGAAATTGTTGCAGAATGCTAGTTGGCTTCCAGGTGGAATCGACTGGAGTTGCATATTTCCACTGAACTAAGAATTCATTGATGGTGCACTGATGAAGATGATGCTCATGCTGGTTCAAAAATTCTTGTGGCTGCAACCAGATAGATCCTTCTTCATCCAACTCGAGAAGGTTGGTTTGAGTTTGACACTTAGTTCTAGTCACCTTCTTTAATTAGGAGACATGAAAAACAATAGGGAGCTTGGAAGAATTAGGAAAAGCTAATTGACAGGCCACCTGTCCCACATGCTTGAGAACTGTATAAGGACCATAAAATTTGGGCACCAATTTCTAACAATGTTCATCCTTGAGTGAATTTTTTTATAAGGTTGTTGACAAAGAAATACTTGGTTGTCTTCAACAAATTGACATTCTGAGTGACCTTGATTAGCTTGTTGCTTCATGTGATTCTAAGCCATGACCAAATTGTTTTGAGGGTACAGTGAATATCCTCTCGAACTGTAAGATTTTGGTTAACTGCCTAAACCTTTGAGATACCTAGCATGCAGGAGAGAACAAAAGGTAGATTTTTTCCATATACAAATTCAAAAGGAGTCATGCAAGTAACTGTATGGTAAGAAGTGTTGTACCACCATTCAATTAATGTTAACCATTGATCCCATTGATTTTTCCTTTCAGAAGAAAAACACCTCAAATAAGTCTCCAAACACTTGTTGAAAACTTTAGTTTGACCATCAGTCTGGGAATGATAGGTGGTGCTGAGATGCAATTGGGTTACCTTTAGCTTGAACGGTTCTTGCCAAAAATTTCTAGTGAAAGTGGGGTCTCAATCAAAAACAATAGAGTGAGGCATTCCATGAAGCTTGAAGACATGATCCATGAAAAGTTGAGCCATAGTGGATGCATTAAATGGATGTTGAAGAGCACAGAAATGAGCATACTTGGAAATGCAATCAACTACCACCATGATGACTGACTTATTGCCTAATTTAGGTAATCCCACAATGAAATCTATCGAGATGTCCCTCCAAATAGTGGGTGGAATCATAATCGGGTGGAGTGTGCTAGGGGATTTGATTGTTTATCCCTTGTTACATTGACAAACATCACATTCTGCCACAAAAGTGTGAACATCCTTTTTTATATCATCCCATAAAAAAGAATGTTTGACCCTATCATAGGTTTTGGTAAACCGTGAGTGTTCAGCGGTGGGAGTAGCATGAATCTCAGAAGACACTGTGGATTCAAGTTGTGACTGTTTACTTAAATACAAATGGCCTTTTTAGCGAAGCTCATTATTATGCCAAGAGTACCCTAGGGATACTAGAGACTTGTTTTGCAACTGTTGGATCATGTGTGAAATTTTAGGATCTTGTAGCCATTCCTGGTGAATAGCTTGGAGCCAATATGGGACAATGAAGGATAGGGAGAAAAAGGATCGTTCATCTTCATATTTTTGAGAAAGAGCGTTGTTAGGACCACACAATGTACCTTTTTTCCTATACTTTTTGCCACTATTATACTCTTGATCACCCATATTTAGACTCATACTATCACTTTATCTGATCATCCCAAAGGTATACAACATCCCTTCTCATTACTATACGTTTAATCTGTTTTGCATAATATTTTACATCACTCTCGTACTTGACCATTGATTAGAAATGCATAAGTGTTCAAAACTGCAGATTAACATTTGAGGCCTATTGCTAAAACACAGAACTGTCCAAGGTCGTTGTTGCTGAAACACAGAACTGATGCTGGAACACAGAGCTGCTATACAGTCCGAGGTCGCAGATGCTGAAACACAGAGTTGTTATACAGTCTAAGGTCGCAGATGCTGAAACACAGAGTTGTTACACAGTCCAGAGTTGCAGATGTTGAAACACGGAGCTGTTACACAGTCCAGAGTTGCAGATGCTGAAACATAGAGGAAACCGCCAGGACTGACGATGCTGAAAGGAAGCCATTACAGTCAGCGGTCAACAAATCACTAACCGTCGCTCCTACACAAGAATGCCGACACAGTCAAATAGCCCACGAATTGCGATGCTGAAATAGCATCAGCAACAATGAGAAGAAGTTGTTACACCAGCGGTAACAGAAATACCTCATTCAGCTCCTGTAATAGCATTCTATTGTGCGAGACCAGGACATCCTATGCTGGTTTAGAAAGTAGATCCGACTAAATATAGGAATCAGATACACATTGTAATTTATTGTATCCAAGGGGTTCCCTCTTTAAATAAGAGGAAATCATCATTCGAAGGATCGAAGTTTTATGTATTGAGAAAGCTTCAGAGAGAGGGATGTATTCCATTTCCAGATTGTAATATGATGTTTTGACATATGAATAAAAGACTGCTTTGAGTATCCTTCTCTAGCTTTCTCGTTTCAGGGGAATCTTGTGAGAAGGGAGGGCCCACCTTCTTCACAAGATTCACCCATTAGTTCTAGAAGTGTGTTAGTACAATCTCTGTTTATGCTTTGATTAACTTTTGTTTGCTGAAACACTACTTTTAATGAATTTCGCTTTGTTGAAACACTACTGAACTCTGTCTTAGTTTATTGAATGAAATTCATAATTCTTTTTATTAGCAATCTTGTGTGATGATTTTATGAGGCTAGCCAGAGATTGGGTTAAGGGTTCCTGCTCAGAAAGGAAGGAATCAGAATATCCTGTTCTCTGTAGATTTCAATTACTTCTGCAAGTGTGCTAGCCAGAGATTGGGTTAAGGGTTCTTGCTCAGAGAGGAAGGAATCAGAATATCCTGTTCTCTGTAGATTTCAATTACTTCTACAAGTGTGCTAGCCAGAGACTGGGTTAAGGGTTCCTTCTCAGAGAGGAAGGGATCAGAACATCCTGTTCTCGGTAGATTTCAATTACTTCTGCAAGTGTGCTAGCCAGAGACTGGGTTAAGGGTTCTTTCTCAGAGAGGAAGGGATCAGAACATCCTGTTCTCTGTAGATTTACTTCTGCAAGTGTGCTATCCAGAAACTRGGTTAAGGGTTCCTTCTCAGAAAGGAAGGAATCAGGAGATCCAGCTCTCTATAGATCTCAGTTATTTTCACAAGTGTGCTAATCAGGGATAGGTCTTAAAGGTTCCTTCTTAGAAAGGAAGTAATTAGATGGCCTTGTTCTCTACTAGATAGAGTTAGCTTTCTCCGCATTACTATTTTCATGAAAGAGTGTTAATCAGAAATAAAGTACTGAAGTCTCTGTTTGAGAGTAAGGGTCCTATTCTCTGGTTGCAGAATAGTTGTTCTTTCCTGTTGCAAGTGTTATTCTAATGTAATCCAGGATTCTTAGATTAATCTTTAAGATCTGCAATAGGTAGGTTGCTTTCCTGTGATTTAAATCAGAACTTCAGTTCATTCAAGGTAAGTGTGATTAGTATAAGTTTCTTTTCTACAACTCTAAGTTTCTTTTGGAATTGAGCATATATAGTGCGTGGTTATATTTGAAATAAACAGACTTCCCTGGGTTGACAATTTATGTATCACTTGATTGTTTGAATCAATTAAGCAATTATAGTGACCAACAAGCGTCATCAACCACATTTTCTTTTCCTTTCTTGTAAATGATCTCATAATCATATCCAGAGAGCCTAGTTACCCATTTTTTTTCACTCGAGAGGAAGGTCATTTCTCCATAAAATAGTTGAGGCTTTGATGATCTATCTTAATTTGGAAGTGTTTTCCCAAGAGATAAGGGCACCATAGATCTACTGCATGTAGAATAGCCAAAATTTTCTTTTCATAGATTGATTGGCCAAAATGGTACTATGAAAATTGTTTTCGAGTAAAGGCCAAAGGCCTTCCCTCTTTCATAAGGACTGCGCCAATTCCTCTCTCAGAGGCATCACATTCTATGAAAAAGGTATTTATGAAATCATGAAGGGCCTATTGGATTACTGAGAGGGGGGGTGAATCAATAATAAAGCAATTAAATAATTTTTAACCATATAATCCAACTGTTATATCAATGTATCATTATCATCCAATAACTGCATAGTAAATATGAAATGAAAAAATGAACAATCATACATAGTACACCAGTGTTTTACGTGGAAACCCAACACGGAAGAAAACCATGGAATGTGTTTTCTTATACGTCTTGAAGAATTACATTCATTGGAAGTACCAACTTCCTTTGTTTTCCAACTGCGACTAGAAGGAGGCTCCAACCCCCTAGTTTCTCAGACTACAACCTGAGGGAAGCTCCAACTCCCCAATTCTCTGGCTACAACCAGAAGGAGGATACAACCCCTTATGTTGTTTGGCTACAAATGGAAGGTGGCTAAAACCACCTGTCATTTCCCCATCCAACCACCCTGACATATAAGTAGAGTGATGGAACCACTATCACACTATCACTGTGATATATATTGTTGTAAACTTGTACCAATGAACCCGCACCAAATAACTTGTACCAATAACTTGAACCATGCATCAACCTGTATCTCAACCTGTAATCGACCTGCACCATAAAAAAGTGCATCAACCATGCACCAACCTGTACCAAACAACCTGTAATCAACCTGTACCATAAACAAGTGCATCAACCATGCACTAACTTGTACCTCAACTTGTACCATGAACAAGTGCATCAACCATGCACCAAACCTGTACAAATAACCTATCACAACAACTTGTCCAAACAATCTATCACAACAACTTGTCTCATCAATATTATCAACCAAATCATATCTACTCACCAAGATCAATCACCAAGACAACTCTCAAAGATGTGCATAAACCAAGCATAACACAACAACTCATAATCATCACCAAGATCAATATTGTTAGGACCATACAATGTACCTTTTTTCTCACACTTTTTTCTACCTTTACACCCTTGTTTCACTCACATTTAAACTCACATTATCACCTTACCTTGTCTTTCTAAAGGTAAACAACGTCTCTTCTCTTTACTATATGTTTAATCTGTTTTTAATATAATTTTACATTACTCTCATACTTAACCATTGATCATAAATGTATAAGTGTTGAAACAGTTCAAACTGTAGATTATCATTGAGACTTGTTGTTGAAACAGTTAAATCATGCAAATCCTGTGGCTGAAATAGTCTGTGGACTACGATGTTTAAACAACAACTCACACAGAAGAAGTTGTTACACTCTCTGTGGTCTACAATGTTGAAACAACAACTCACACAGAAGAAGTTGTTACACAATCAGTGGTCAACGATGCTGAAACAACAAGTCACAGAGAAGAATCTGTTACACCCTCCGCGGTGTACGATGCTGAAACAACAACACAAAACTGTTACATTGACCACAACAATCGCACCTTGAGCTAGCATTTACCATCGCTGTTGCCTGAGACCAAGTTGCTGAAATAGTCGGAACGCAAATCCCATGGCTGAAACAACCCACGATTTGTGATGCTGAAACAACATACAACAACAGTAACAAGAAGACAAATAAAGAAGTTGTTACTCCAGCCGCAACAACAACACCTCACTCGACACTTGTAATAGCATTCTGTTACGGGAGACTAGGATATCTTATTCTAGTATAGAAATCAGATCTAACTAAGAATAGGATTCAGATGTGCAAATGTAATTTGATGATCAAATTGTATCGAGAGGATTCTCCTCTTTAAATGAGAGGAAATCATCATTAGAGAGGACCTTCTTCTTAACTAAGAAAGGATTTACAGAGAGGGACATGTTTTACTTCAGATTGTAATGTAACACAGTTGACAGATGAATAAAAGATTGTTCTAAGCATCTCTCTCTAGTTCCTTTCGTTCCAGGGGAATCTTGTGAGAAGGGAGGGCCCACCTTCTTCACAAGATTCACCTGTTAGCTTTGTAGTGTGTTAGTGTCATTTCGGTTCATGCCTTGATTAAATTATGTTTCGCTAAAACACTACTTTACTGAAATCTGTTTTGCTGAGACTCTGCTCTACTAGTTGTTACATTGTTTTCATATGATTCATGCTTGGGTAACTGTTAATCATTCTAGTTAGCATTCCTATTTGGAGAATTTATGAAAGTGTGATAATCGAGAACAGGTGCTGAAGATTGCTGCTTGGGGAATAGGGTCCTATTCTCTGTTAAAAGATAGATAGCCTTCAGTGTGTGTCAATCATTTCAATTAGAAATGATTTTATGAAAGTGTGATGACCAGAAACAGGTGTTGAAGATTCCTGCCTGGGGAATAGGGTCATGTTCTCTGTTAGAGATAGTTAGCCTTCAGTGTGTGCCAATTATTTCAGTTAAGCAATGATTTCATGAAGTGTGATGATCGGAAACAAGTGTTGAAGATTCCTTCTTGGGGAATAGGGTCCTATTCTCTGTTACAAGATAGTTGGTCTTTTCTATTGCAGTATATTGTTGTTATTTTAAATGTAATCCATGATTCTTTAATTAATCATTTCTTTAAACTTTGAGCTTTGCAATAGGTAGGTTGCTTTCCTATAATTCAAGTTAGAAATTCAGTTTGTTCAAGGCAAAGTGTGATTAATATGTTTTTACTACAACTCTAGGTTTCTTTTGAGATTGAGCATATATAGTGTGTGATTACCTTTGAAATAAACAGACTTCCCTGGGTTGACAATTTATGTAGCACTTGATTGTTTAATTACATAAGCAATCATAGTGACCAACATTTTGGCACCATTGTCGAGGAAGGTAATTATAGATTTCAAAAGAACTTATGATTTTTCAAATAAAAATATTGCATGAGAGGATGCGGAGACCCCAAAGACACTGACCCTACAGGTGGCAGGGGCAGAGGAAGAGGAGGAAGAAAAACTTATATTGACGAGATTATATCAAAGTCTGAATCTGCTGCTCAACGACCAAAATCTCGGAAACCTAAGTCCCAACCTTCATTTCAAGAAAACTTTGAGATGGGGAAAGAGGTTTGGAGTCCTGAGACAGTCGAGAAACCAACAGGAAAAATTGAGGACAGAGCAAGTGCAGCAGGGGAGCAAACAAAAGAAAACATGGATGAGTACAATGAAGAATTGCATCATGAAGAACAGGTAGGTCATGAAAGAGAGGTAAATGATGAAAACTCTTTTTCCACATTAGGATTTCCTATTGGTGATCTTCCTAGAGGGGTAGCCCCCATGAAGAACATACAACTCTCATCACTACCTAACTTTCATGGTTTTTCTTCAGAGGATCCCGATGAATTCCTTTTTGAGTTTGATATATTATGTAGAAGTTATGATTACATTTCCAATGCTCAAAAATTAAAGCTATTTCCAACAAGATTGAAAGGAAATGCACTAATATGGTTCATGAGCCTCGGAGGCCATGTAATCATAACATGGGACCAAATGAAATAGAAATTCCTATATAAATACCAGGACTATTGTCGAACAAGAAGAAAAAGGGAGGAACTATTTAAGATGATATATGACGCAGGTGCGCCCTTCAAGCACGTCTGCTCACAGGATCTTTCCTCCTTCCTCTGCCCGAAGAACTGAAAGGATCTTCTATTTCCCTATCGAGAAATTTTCACCCACAACAACTCTCTCATGGGATCTCCCTTTCTTCTATTGGGAAATCGGGCTTCGCGATTTCGCGAGTCCCGTGGTCATGCGTTTGTTTCTCGCGATTCTCCGAAACCCGATGTACGTCGATGCTGACCTTTTACTTTTCTATCGGGGTTCTTCCTATTGGGATTTTGACACTTGCAATGTCCAAAACAACTCGCTTTACCGACCCCCGATCCCCGATACACCGAAACTCCGATGCGCTCATGAGTTTGACCTGTCCACGTCCCTGTCACCTCGTCGAGATTTCGGGCTTCATTATATCATGAATCCTGATGTCTATGACTTCGAGACTCTCCTTTCCCTGAATTATGAACCAATAGCCACGTGTCATCTCACCAATTCTTGTGGCCCCAGGCTCCTTTAGTTGTCGGGATATCGCGTTTCGTGATATCGTGATTCTTGATGCAACGCTTTCCTTGTCTCCAGGACTCCCGGATTGCCGATGTGACGTCCCTGAAATCCTTTCCCCTGTAAACAAAATCAACGACCATGATCATTTATTAGGATCAACAGCTCCAGGTCTCCCTCGAGGTTTCATGACTTCTAATGCCGAAGTGATTTTCCTTCCGTTTTCCCCGATCTCACGAATGTCGATTCCCTGACAATTGACTTTTCCTTTCGGGGAATTTCCTGACGGCTTCGATCTCGACCATGCATCCCTTAGAGATGAATGGACCTGATATACTATCGGGCCTCTGCGAATTCAAATCCTTGATGCCTTGTTCTGACGAAATGATGTCAATTGGGTCCCACACGGTGCTCTCCTCTTGTCGAAGAATCAAAATTCACGATTCCGAGCTATAAGAGTATCCTATCCTCAGGACCTTGGATACGCCGAACTCCAACTTCGTCAGATATTCTGACATGTGTCCCAAATGATGGATGGTTTAGATCGAACCTCGGACTTTGCCCAAATGTAAAGTCTAACCACTTCACTTGTATGAACCCCGATGACCAAATCCCCAATGTCTTCTAAGGGATTTTCCTCTACTCACAGGGACTTAAATCCTGTGTAACTCTTGTTGAACTAGACAGTTAACGGTTAACTGGGTGATGATCCGATGACTCACGACCCTTGGAACTAGAACTATGAATGCATTCATAGCCTCCCTGCTCCTCTGACTCATCTGACGGCTGGCGAGATTCCGCAAATCCTTTCCACAAGATCCTGACTGTTCGTTCTCTCCTTTGTGAATATGTGCGTGAACCAAGAATTCCCCCTACGCACAACTCATGACACCTCCTAGACACTTCTAGTCATAACTCCCCTACACTGTTCTTCAACCACTTGAAGGCCCTATCCTTCCTGAGCTTTCTCACGACTCTGAGTCTTAGAGAAGATTTTGTTTTACACGCACTCCTTGTGACAACCTGTAAGGTAACATCCATTCAATAATAGGATCCATTATATGGTGTTTCCCTACATCAAGGGTTTGGTAAATCAGAGCACTTTCCTTGGGCAGACATTGTGGGCAAATATATTTTATTTTTGCAGATTTTGTTTTTCGGAGAAGAAAAAAGAGGGCCGAGACATTCTCAACATTTTTGGTATATTTTTGTGAAAAATTTGTAGAAAAGGGTTATAGATATGAGTTCCTCTCAGAAAAACACCCAAGTTGAAAAAAAAAAAATCGTCTGAAACGGAGTCCGGGAAGTCAAGATATTGAAGTTTTAAAATCTGCACATTTTCAGGGTTTTTTTCGGCGGACGGCGGCGTGATTTTTTATTTTATTTTTGTAGATGTTGGAGGCTTAATTTTCCCAAGAAAGTTACATATCTGAGTTCCTCTCACAATTTCACCCAATTTAAAAAAAAAAATCAGCCGAAACAGAGTCCGAGAAGTGAGGTTATGAGTGTTTTAACTTCAACAGTTTTTTAGGATTTTTCTAGAAAAAGCCGTTATTTTCTGTCGAAACTTATTGGGTCTATTTTTTGGGTTTTTTCGTGACGGATGTAGAACCAAAGAATTCATAGGGTGATCAGATGGCTATTTCCTCTCAAAACTTGAAATAAATTCTTGAATCATTCAAATCCTAATTGTTTCACACATTGGATGACAGATTGGATGCATTTGCACATGGCCTCACAGACAGCCTCACACATGGCCTCAATGATAGTTTTCGTAGTATTCAAAATTCATTGAATAACATGCAGGAGAGATTTCTTATGGAGGGCCTCAAGGATGAATATAATCAAGAAATATATGCTTGGTATGATTTTGAGGCCGATTGTGATGATTGGTATATGGATAGTTGTCATTTCTGGGATGACAACCAC
>ML794027.1:46819-64621 GCA_009831015.1 Picea engelmannii
CCACGAAACTTTATATGGACTTGGATGATCAGTCGTTTCCAGCTCCATATTTTCTACCATCTCGGTTGAAACGAGATTATCTGTGCTACCACTGTCCACAATGACCTTGCATGCCCAACCCTTGGTCTTGCAGGCTGTTCTGAAAATTCTGGTCCTTTGGATTGAACTTTCCACTTCTTTCTCTGGTGTCAGGAGGACTTTTCGCATTACCAGCGATCTTCCACCTTCAGCATCCTCCACCTCAACATTTCTCCCCTGTGCTTCGGCGATGTGAGTCTCTCCACTATCCTTCTTTTTCTCTGGACACTTGAATGACTTGTGCCCATGTTTTCCACACATGAAGCATGTGATTACTCCACCTCTTCCTCTACCTCTGGTACGAGGAAACCTATTATTATCATCATATCCTCCTCTCTGCTCAATATTTTGTTCTCTTTCTCAGCGTATTTCCCTTGCTGTGAACTTCCACCTCTCTCGACTCGAGTCTGAGGTTTCTTCCAGTCTTCCTTGGGCTTCTGATAGTTTTCTTGGGCAACCAATTTGCCTATGGGCTGATTTCTGCCTCGGCCCCTCTAAATTTTCTTTCATCTCAGCTTCTCTTCATCTTTCAGAGCCATATGATAAGCATCTTCTACCATTCATATGGTTACCATACTCATTTCATCCTGAATCTCATATCTCAGGCCATTCATATACCTGGCCACTTTTTCGTCATTTCTTTCGCGATGACCTGCCCTGATATTCAACCTGTAAAATTCTTCAGTATATTCCTTTATTGCCATCAACTTCTGTCTCAGGTTCTGCATCCTCCTGAACAGAGAAATTTGATAGTCTTTGGGAATGAATTTTGCCTTCATCTTTGCAATTATCCTATCCCAGCTCTTAATTTTCTGCTTGCCTTGGCAATGCCTATCCACTTGTAGTTCATCCCACCACAAGGTTGCATGTCCTTTTAATCTCATGACGGCATGACTGAATTTCTTGTCCTCTTCGAAATATTCATAGTTGAAGTATGTGTTTAGAGCTCTAATCCAGTCTAGAAGCTCTTCTACATCCAGATTTCCCTCATAAATTGGAATGTCCATCTTCACCTTTGCACCCATTCTTGCAACAGATTTAAGTAAGCGTTCATTTGATGCATCTTCTACTGTGATTTCTTCTTCACGTTCAGCTTCAACTTCACTTTTGGACTCACTGATATCTCCTACATCAGCTGTGCGCCTTTGGCTTATCTCCATGTCCATAACTCTAGCGCGTAAGTTATGCAGATTTCTTTCTACTTCTGGATTTTACACTTGCCTACCCCTTCCTTTGGACATTTCCCTTTCTTCCTCTAGATTGGGTGATTGTCTATCCCTTCTCCTTGGCGGCATGGAAAATTATCTTTTTCCCCGCTACAGAAAGAAAAGAATTTTTTCTAAGCTCTAATACCACTTGACGTAGGCGCACCCTTCAGGCACATTCACTCACAGGATCTTTCCTCCTTCCTCGGCCCAAAGAACTGAAAGGATTTTCTATTTCCCTATTGGGAAATTTTCACCCACAACAACTCTCTCACAGGATCTCCCTTTCTTCTATCGGGAAATCGAACTTCGCGATTTCGCGAGTCCCGTGGTCACACGTTTGTTTCTCGCGATTCTCCGAAACCCAATGTACGTCAATGCTGACCTTTTACTTTGCTATCGGGGTTCCTCCTATCGGCAATTTTGGCACTTGTGATGTCCAAAACAACTCTCTTTACCGACCCCCGATCCTCGATACACCGAAACTCTGATGCGCTCATGAGTTTGACCTATCCATGTCCCTGTCACCTCATCAGGATTTCGAGCTTCGCTATATCACGAATCTTGATGTCTATGACTTCGAGACTCTCCTTTCCTTGAATTTTGAACCAGTAGCCACCTGTCCTCTCACCAATTCCTATGTCCCCACGCTCCTTTAGTTGTCGGGATATTGCGTTTTGTGATATCGCGATTCCTGATGCAACGCTTTCCTTGTCTCCAGGACTCCCGGATTGTCGATGTGATGTCCCTGAAAGCCTTTCCGCCGTAAACAAAATCAACGACCGTGATCATTTATTAGAATCAATGGGTCCAGGTCTCCCTCAAGGTTTTGCAACTTCTAATGCCGAAGTGATTTTCCTTCCGTTTTCCCCGATCTCACGAATGTCGATTCCCCGATAATTGACTTTTCCTTTCGGGGAATTTCCTGACGGCTTCGATCTCGCCCATGCATCCCTTAGAGATGAACGAACCTGATATGCTCTCGGGCCTCTGTGACTTCAAATCCTTGATGCCTCATTCTAATGAAATGACGTCAATTGGGTCCCACACGATGCTCTCCTCTTGTCAGAGAATCAGAATTCATGATTCCGAGCTGTAGGAGTATCCTGTCCTCAGGACCTCTGATACACCGAACTCCGACTTCGTCAGATCTTCCGACATGCATCCCGAATGATGGATGGTTTATATCAAACCTTGGACTTCACCCAAATGCAAAGTATAACCACTTCACTTGTAAGAACCCTGATGACAAAATCACCGATGTCTTCTCAGGGATTTGCCTCTGCTCACAGTGATTTAAACCCTGTGTAACTCCTGTCGAACCAGATGGTTGACAGTTAACTGGGTGATGATCCGATGACTCACGACCCCTATAACTAAAAATTTGAATGCAGTCATAGCCTCCCTGCTCCTCTGACTCATATGACGGCTGGCGGGATTCCACAAATCCTTTCCACAAGATCTTGACCGTTCGTTCTCTCCTTTGTGAATCTGTGCATGAACCAAGCATTCCCCCTGCGCACAACTCATGATGCCTCCTAGACACTTACAGTCATAACTCCCCTACACTATTCTTCAACCACTTGAAGGCCCTATCCTTCCTGATCTTTCTCATGACTCTGAGTCTTAGAGAAGATTTTGTTTTGCACGCACTCCTTGCGGAAACCTTCAGATACCTTCAAATATCTGAGAACCCTTCGACTCTGCGCACACCTGCAACAACAGTCCTTCGATGCTTCACTTAGATTTACAACTGAGACTTTCCTTAGCCTTCACACTCCTTGCATGGCTCCTATAACCCAATTTCACTTCTGGGTGAACGAGGACAAGAGTTAAACTATCTGAGCCTTCTGTCAACGCACTCCTTGCGGACGAATTCAATTGCACTCCTTGTAGGAATCCTTACTCAGATAGAGAAACAATTGAAACTCATTTCTCCTATTTCCTTTCTCAGATTTCAAACACTCAGCAAGAAATCATTCATACATAGCATGTAAAAAAAATACATAATAGGAAGTAAACACTCATGAGCATAGCCTTCAACATACATACACAGAGAATAAACACAAAACCATGGATTTGAATCAACTTCTTCTATTAATTCAAGCTCTATACATGGGTGTTCTTCCACAACTCTCTGCTTCTCTTCTCAATGCTCAGGATTATGTTACAATGCACAATGAGGGTGTCTATATCCCGTTTCCCTCTTTCTTTCTAAAACTATCTAATCTAATATTAAATTCTATCTACCTATTTAATATCAACATAAATGCCTCTATCTACTTCAGACGAGAGTGGGATGCTCAAGGTCTGATTACAATATAAAAGTACGCCTCTCTTTAATATCACATTTAAGGTTGGCACATTGTCTTCGAGACAATTTCAAAACTTGTGCTGGTCTGGTCCAGCTGTCTGATTGCATTCCGCGCTGGCTCGCTTGTCATGAGATGCTCCTGCATCAATATAGAAGGAGGAAAAAAACTTGGAGGACTTTGTAGAGAGGCTACAGTATAATCTACAAAGATCCAATCACCACGATGTAAGTAAAGATATCCTTAAAACGATATTACTAAAAGGAGTAAGGGATGATTGTTTAGATATGTTGAATATGCTTGGAAAAGGGGACATATCTAAAGAATCATATGATGAGATTGTTAAACTATGTAAAAGATGTTCAAGAGGAGCTTCAAGGAATAGATCAAATAGCAGGGATACCACATTTTCAAGAGTCCAAAAATCAGCCAGTGGGGGAGAAACAAGAGTCGAAATAGGTAATTTAATTGAAGATTCTAAAACTGAAATGTTAAGATCTTTTGCCTCACAAATTGATACCCTGCATATTCAAAAGAAGCAATCCGAAGCAAAAGCATCTCTGTCCATCTTTTGTTCTAAATGCAGAGACAAGCACCCATGAAGGGAATGCCCATTGGATAAAAATTCAATCTGCACCATCTGTGATAAGGATCATGAAACTCAACAATGTCCTTCTCTACCAGGAATCAAGGAAGCATTACAACCAACTGATGAAGAAGCTGAAGCCGTCTATCTGCTGACACAGAGAAGTCAATGGAAACCACAGGTACAATTTATGAATCCTAACATGCCATTTACATCTTCTAATCGTTGGAATAACTATCCTTCTTTTAATCAAATGAATTACCCTCCCTATAATCAAATGCAATACCTAAATCAAATGAATTTCCCACCCATGCAACAAACTAACCCACCCTTTGTTGATCCATCAACGTGGACTCCTTGTCCACCACAACAACAACAAACGTATCAGAACCAATGGAATCCAAATTGGAGAGGACAACAACCCCCTTTCCCAAATCGATTACCTCAATCACAATTCCTACAACCACTCTCCTTACCAGTAGGTACTCCACCAAACAATCAAATAATGAGGCCCCAAATACCTGTACAACCCAACCCTAACCCCAATAATAAAGTTGTGCAGTGCATTGATATTCATAACCAGCCTACATTCTCTCTTCTCCCTGCGCAATGCAATGATATTCATTTACGATCTGGGAGAATAGTAGAACCTATCATAGCTGATGTTACCTCTTCTAATAAAGAGGAAACAAAAGAGCATGATGTACCTGAAGAGGTACAATCATCTAGAAATAGCAGAACCACCATTTCCTGAGCATTTAGCTTTGACTAAAACACCTGAGCCATCGACTTTCAATCTTCTGGGGGAATTACAAAATCTTTATGTCAAAATTCCTCTATTACAAGCACTCCGAGATGTACCAATTTATGCCAGGACTATGCGAGACATTTGCGTTAAGAAACCTGGTAGGAAAATTAAGGATACCCTCACAGTCCATGTCATGGGTGACTTGTCTGCACTAATGTCAAGTAAATTTCCCCCAGTTAAATACAGTGATCTCTACCACCCTACCGTCTCAGTACAAATTATAAAAATGATAATCCCTCGAGTCCTGGTAGACTTAGGTTCCCCTATCAATATCATGACTCTGGAAACCTCACAACTGCTACAAATGCAAAATGAAATCAGAGACACCCCAACTATCCTAGAATTAACTGACCACTCCACAATCAAACCGAAGGGAGTCATTGAAGACCTCATTATCTCAATGGAATCATGGAATTATCCAGCTGAATTTGTGGTATTACAACCTAAAAAAAAGTTGGGGGCCCACCCTCTAATTTTGGGCAGGCCTTGGCTAGCCACAACAAATGATTTTATCAGCTGTAGATCAGGTTCAATGACAATTTCCAACAGTTACAAGACTAAAAAGCTTACCCTCTACCCTCATGCTACACCTTTGATTAATAATGATAATTCTATATGGGTATATTTTGATGATCAACTTACTTAACCCATCCTGACTATCAGACAAGCCTTAAGCCTTAAATATGCCACCGAGGATGAAGTAATTAATAATTTTATCTGTGAACCCTCCTCCGTGACTCCAGAAACTTACAACCAACAAGCTGCACTTTTGGATTCAGATAAGCAGGAAAACATTAACTCTAAAAACCCACCTCAAACATCTACCACCATCTCTTCTAAAAGCATACTAGTGGAAATTGAACCTAGCAATACACTAAACATAAATCCTAATCTGACAGAGGTTGAAACACAACAATTAATGAAGTTACTTCTTGAACATAAAGAAGCTTTCGCATGGGATTATACAGATATGAAAGGAATCTCTCCCGAATTATGTACTCATCGTATATATATCAAGGAATATTGTCGATCGATCTGCCAATCTCAACGACGAATGAACCCTAATTTAAGAGAAGTTCTTAAAGAAGAACTTCAAAAATTGCGCAACACAGGGTTTATATATCCTATATCAGACAGTGAATGGGTTTGCCTTTTGGTAATATTTTCTAAGAAAAATGGGAAATGGAGAGTATGTGTGGATTATAGAGCCTTAAATAAGGCTACTCAAAAAGATCACTTTCCATTACCATTCATTGATCAGGTGTTAGATAGTTTGTCAGGGAAGAAATTTTTCTCCTTTTTAGATGGTTTCAGTGGGTATAATCAGATCAAAATTGCACCTCAGGACCAAGACAAAACCACTTTCACTATCCCTTGGGGAACTTTTTCTTATAGAGTTATCCCATTTGGAATATGTAATGCACTAGCAACCTTTCAAAGAGCAGTTATAGGAATCTTTTCTGATATGCTTAATGACTCTATGGAAATTTTTATGGATGATTTTACCCCTTATGGTGTTTCTTTTCAGGAAGCACTACAAAACCTTAAGAATGTACTTAAATGATGTATACAAGCCCACCTCTCCTTAAGTACAAAAAAATGTCATATGATGATGAGTGAAGGAATAGTGCTTGGACATTTTATCTCATCTCAAGGAATTTAGGTAGATCCATCCAAGATACAAGTCATTAAAGATCTTCCTACTCCCAAAACCCAAACAGAGGTAAGAATTTTTCTAGGACATGTTGGATACTACAGAAGATTTATCAAAAACATTTCCAAAATATCTTCTCCCCTGTTTGTGTTACTGATGAAAAATGCCAAATTCAAATGGACTAATTCTTGCCAGGAAGCATTTAATACACTTAAACATCAATTATTTACAACCCCTATTCTAAGAGGACCTTTTTGGACACTTCCCTTTCACATATTCTCTGATGCTTCAGATACTGCAATAGGAGCTGTCTTGGGACAAGAAGAAAATCATCTCCCTTATGCTATTTACTTCATTAGCAAGAATATGACTCCTGTTGAACTTAACTATACAGTTACTGAAAAGGAATTCTTAGCAGTTATATATGCTATTAACAAATTTCAACATTACATCACTGGCTACTCTACTCTTGTCCATACTGATCACTCAGCTATCAAATATCTAATGAAAAAACCTATCACAAATTCTAGAGTCACCAGATGGTTACTATTATTACAAGAATTTGATATTACAATTGTAGATAGACCAGGAAAAGAAAATGTAGTTGCTGATTTCCTTTCTCGATTAACACCTGAAGATGATACCCCAGTAGATGATTCCTTTCCTGATGAATATCTATTTCCAGTATCTTCTCACTCACCTTGGTATGCAAATATCGCTAACTACTTGGTTGCAGGGAAGTTACCACCACACTTATCCCACCGGGAGAAAAGAAGAATCATTCAACAAAGTGATCGGTATAGTTGGATAAGTGGGTGTCTTTTCCATAAAGGACTTGATCAAGAAATCCGAAGGTGCATTAGAGAATATGAGGTTTATGATTTACTAAAAGCTTGTCATGATGGCCCTTGTGGAGGGCATTTTGTTTATAAGAGAACATCACATAAAATTCTCAGGATGGGGTATTATTGGCCCTCACTTTTTAAAGATGCAAAGAAATATGTCCATGCCTGTGATAGCTGCCAAAGAATGGACCAACCTAATCATAGAGATGAAATGCCATTAAACCCCCAGATAGTACTCGAACCATTTGAAATATGGGCCTTAGACTTTGTAGGACCCATCAACCCCCCATCCAATCAAAAAGTTTACATAGTGGTCTGCACAGATTATATGACCAAATGGGTGGAAGCTAAAGCACTCCATAGAGCGATTGAAGAAGCAGTTATAGATTTCCTATTTGAATACATCTTCATTAGATTTGGAGTGCCAAGAGAATTAGTTACAGATGGGGGACCTCCTTTCACTTCTCATGGTTTTAAAGCTACTCTTCAAAAATATCACATTCATCATAGAATGACTATAGCATACCAACCCCAAGCAAATGGACAGGTGGAAAGCACAAATAAGGTAATAGAATCCATTCTCACAAAAACAGTGAAGGAAAACAAAAAGGACTGGTCTCATAGGCTCCCTGAAGCATTATGGGCCTACATAACTACCTGGAGAAATACTACAGGATTCTCTCCCTATGAATTAGTTTATGGAAAGAATGTTGTCTTTCCTGTGGAATTTGAAATCAAAACCTTAAGGACTGCTTCAACTTTCAACCTTGATTTGACCGATGCACAGACAACCAAGTTGCAATAGCTTAATGAACTAGATGAAAAAAGACTAGATTCCATTCATCAGACAACCATGATTCAACAACAAAGATCAAAATGGCATGACAAAACTATCAAGCATAAGTAGTTCCAAAAAGGTAATTGGGCCCTACTGTATGACTCTCGGTTCAAAGAATTTTAAGGGAAACTACGTACAAGATGGCTTGGAACTTAGGAAGTAGACACTATTTTCCCCAATGGAACAGTAAGGCTCCTCACAATTGATGACTCTAAAACACCGTTACTTGTAAATGGTCATCAGCTCCGTCTGTACCAGTGCCCTATTTCCAAAGAAAATTTTAAGGCCACATGTGTGGCAGACTCTCATTACCTCTTTTTAGAGGGGCCTTCTACCCCTCATTGCAATTAATTCTTTTTAATTTAATTTCTTTAGTATTAGATTAGATTTTGTTTACTAATAATCCCTGTCAAGAAATACCATGTTACAATCAATTTTTGCAGATTCCCGATCAAAGCACAGGCCTACAAAGAAAGAACGATCCTACTTCAAGAAGAGGCAAGCTTCCCCATTGCTGAAACACCAATGTCCGCAACCTTTCACCCTTTTCCCATTGCCGAAACATCACTGTTCCGAAATTATTCACATTTTCCCCACTGTCGAAACACCATCATTCCACAATTTCTCACCCTTATTTTTCCATTGTTGAAACACCATTGTTCAACAATTTTTCACATTTTCCCCATTGCTGAAACACCATTGTCTGCAACCTTTCACCCTTTTCCCATTGCCGAAACATCACTGTTTCGAAATTCTTCACATTTTCCCATTGTTGAAACACCACTGTCAACAACCTTTCACCATTTTCTTATTGCCGAAACACTATTGTTCAACAATTCTTCACATTTTTTTCCCACTAACGAAACAACACCGTTCAACAATTGTTTCTCCCTTCTTTCTGTTGTTGAAACACCAACTTTTCAGACTTCTCTGTCAATAAGCCTTGTGCTCTCATACTACATTTTTTCTTTCCAATCAAACAAATCCTTGATACAATTCCTCTAACAAATCAAAAGTCTCTTCCATGCTACTGCAAAATTATTATGGACAGGCACTATATTTTGTTTAAAGTACAGATAAAAAGGTAAAGATGAGGTATGTAAATTTTATATGTAAATACAATTAAGCTATATTTAATGAGAAGATTGCAACTCATAATTACCACTCACTATTTCAGTTGTACTTAAGGGGGGGGGGGAATATCGTAATCTTATACCATCATTTCACACGAGTCAATCACCGTCATTCCTTTTTACCATCCTTTCGTTTGTTTCACCACCATTTGCATGCCTTCACCCGAAAACTCACTCTGCACAGATGTTGTTACTCGACTCTTTGATGGTGTATTTTACTGAGTTGTTATCTATGGGAGGCTCTGTTATACATTACGAACCTGCCACGACAGCCCTATTAGAACTGTATCCAGAAGCCTGTCAAATTTTTCTGCAGGTAGGATGGCTCGTTTATTTTCAAAGGCTCTAGGGATTTGATCAACAATAGGTTCTCCAATTTGCTCAAAATCTCCAGGAAGATCATTCCATTGTTCAAGGGTTTCGGATTTCAGTTACAAAAGAGGATATAGCACAGGTTTCTGGTCTCCCTACCAATGGCATTTGCATGTTCAGCCGCAAACATATTATTCTTAATGCCCAGTAGGATTTCCTCTTGCCAGGGGAACAAATTGAGCCTAAAGGTTGAGGTGTCCGACTCATCTCGTTGCAGCCTCCATGGCCAAAAGTTGCAAATTTTGTCAAGCACTACCTTACCTGTGAAGGCCAATATCAGGTAGTCTACCAGCACGATTTTGTCCTGTTGTCTCATTTACGACATGCTAGATTGGTCAACATTCCTTATTATCTGCTCGTATGTCTTAAAAATATGCCACACTACTGTAAAAAGGATAAAGACCCCACCCTTTCACTCACCCATCACCATCTCATCCAATTACTTATCCAAAAGGGTTTCTCCCAACAAAACCCTCCACTAAACAACCCACCCATAGATCCCCAAGAAGCTGTTGAAATTCCTGAAAACCTTCAGGGACAACAACCACAAAATCCTCCAGACTCTCCAAAAATACCTAACAGTCCACCTACAGACCCAATCAATCCAATTAACCCCCCTACCATACCAAGCCTACCCCACATTTTACCAGAATCATCCACTCTTGCCCTTCATATTCTTAGCGATGATTCTGAACCAGACAATTCTCCTTGTCCCATCATTGAGGAAAAACCCCCATGTAAACGAAAGAAAATTCATTTCTTTCCGCCCTTTTTACAAAGAAAACGAACAAGGACCTCAACAAGGGAAATCACTACCGCCACTACCCTAAACCCCCAACCCATCCAACTAATACCCCGTACACCTCCAACATCCCAAATTTTGGAATCTTTACCTATTCCACCCACGGGCACTGAAACACAAGAACTAGCTACTCATTCACTAGCTAAAACACAAGAACCAACTACCCATTTAGTAGTTAAAACACAAGAAACAACTACTCATTCAGTGGTTGAAACACAAGAACCAGCTATAACTGTCACATAAGAACTAGCTACAGTTGAAACACAAGAACCAACTACTGATATTGTTATTGAGACACAGGAATCAGAGACCTAGGGTGCTGCAACATTACTTTCTTTACATCAAGAAGCCGGAACACAAGAATCAACTGTCGATTATGTAGCTGCTCCAAAAGAACCAGCTAATGTGACTGTGACTACTACACAAGAACCAGTCACCCCTCAACCAGAACCAACAATGGCCTCTGTCCTACAAGAAAATGAGTTCCTAAGGTCTGAAATGGAAGCCTATAAGAAAGAGCTAGCCATGGAAAAGGAAGCCTATGAGAAGGAACTTAACTTGTACACCCTAGCTCGCATAGCAACCATGTCATAGGGAACTACAACAAAGAATCCGTATAGAGAATATATGTGCACTCAATGTGGGGACATTTATTATCAACCGGGCTACAAATGAATTCAAATTCCAATGCCAAGAGCTTCCCCTACACCTGCGACTTTTGCAGTCAAAGAAGAACACCCTGTTGTTACACAAGAACCAGCAGGACCTTCCAAAATTAAGACTGAACCCTGGCCTACAACAATTGTCAAATATGAAGCCCCTATTTTTGTTAATAAAGCAGTACATTGTCTATTGATGAACCTACCCCTCCTAGCTAGATTAATATCCACACCTTTGTGGAACAATCCACTCAGACCCTACCTCAGCCTACTACTTGCAACGCTGAAACACAAACTCAACCATGGGATGAGCAGGCAATAATAGGAAAATGGAAAAAAGAGTCTTCTATTACACAGGCCAAAAGCCTGTAGGAACATAGACAAATCTGGATAAACCATATCTATTCAAATTGGGAAGCCTTGGAGCAAACATGCCAGGAATATTGTGCCTATAAGAAACAGAATAAAGAGCTAAAAGGCATATTTCTCCTGATATTTGACTTGGAAAAAAAGTTATTGGCTAAAAGGAAACCATCCTGCAATTACTCTTTGTTCCTCATGGAACGACTTACATGGTTTCAGATCAAATCAATCAAAGAAGGCCGACCCCATGCAGTGTTAAATCCAGCAGATTTTGTTAAAACCTTTGCAGAAGCCTCTGCTATGGATCAACACCTCCTCTGTGAGGCATATTTTCATAATGAGGCCATCCCTGAGAACCGACAGCTTAACCTTAACCCTCTTATCAGTGGCATCCAGATTCGGGCACTCACCTCCTTCCTCAACAATCGGATTATATGGCAGGATGACTTCCTAGCTGCCAAGCATAACGAGGATAATTGCCTTCTCTGGATAAGGCCAGGACCGCAAAATGTTGCCACCTTTGTTACAAAATATTATCAATTTTTAAAGAAACCAGGGATGACTCAACACATTCAGCAATTACAGGCATCAGTGTTTCAGGAGTGTCAACATTTCATTAAATCCATAGAGATTGCTTCCCTAAAGGCAAATAACATGTTTTGGCAACAATCTACTGAGAAAAGACAAGAACACAACCCTTTTAGCCCCACTAATATTGAGATAGAAATCTCCAGGGTACCTAGCTACATCAAGTGTGTTCAGCAATGTGCTGAAAGATGGATAGGGTATCAGTTTCATTTTCCTATACTTTGGATGCAAGCAGAGAAATATCAAGTTCATTATAAGTTGCCCAAGAAGGCCAAAACAACATCTTGGCAAAGGTCACATGGCGTTCAAGGGTTCAGAGCTCCAACAGACATCACCTTCCATAGCTACTGCTTGAGTAACTTGCACGCTCATAGTCGGTATTCAGATTCTGATTCAGAGTGAAGTTTCCTGAGGACATGCAACATTTTAAGTTGGGGGGGATGTTAGGACCATACAATGTACCTTTTTCTCACACTTTTTGCTACCTTTACACCCTTGTTTCACTCACATTTAAACTCACATTATCACTTTAACCTATCTTTATAAAGGTATACAATGTCTCTTCTCTTTACTATATGTTTAATCTATTTTGCATATAATTTTACATTACTCTCGTACTTAACCATTGATCAGAAATGTATAAGTGTTGAAACAGTTCGAACTGCAGATTAGCATTAAGGCCTGTTGTTGAAACAGTTAAAGCACGCAAATCTTGTGGCTGAAACAGTCTGTGGACTACGATGCTGAAATAACAACTCACACAGAAGAAGTTGTTACACTCTTCGTGGTCTACAATGCTGAAACAACAAATCACACAGAAGAAGTTGTTACACAGTCGGTGGTCAATGATGCTAAAACAAAAACTCACACAGAAGAAGCTGTTACACCCTCAGTGGTCTACGATGCTGAAACAACAACACAAAACTATTACATTGACCACAATAGTGGCACCTTGAGCTGGCATTAAACATCGATGTTGCCTGATACCAAGTTGCTAAAACAATCAAAATGAAAATCCCATGGCTGAAACAACCCGCGATTTACGATGCTGAAACAACATACAACAGCAGTAACAAGAAGACAAATAAAGAAGTTGTTACTCCAGCTGCAACAACAACACCTCACTCAGCACATGTAATAGAATTCTGTTACGGGAGACTAGGATATCCAATTCTAGTATAGAAATCAGATCTGACTAAGAATAGGATTCAGATGTGCAAATGTAATTTGATTATAAAATTGTATCGAGAGAATTCTTTGCTTTAAATAAGAGGAAATCATCATTAGAGAGGACCTTCTTCTTAACTAAGAAAGGATTTATAGAGAGGGACATGTTTTACTTCATATTGTAATGTAACACAGTTGACAGATGAATAAAAGATTGTTCTGAGCATCTCTCTCTAGTTCCTTTCGTTCGAGGGGAATCTTGTGAGAAGGGAGGGCCCACCTTCTTCACAAGATTCACCCGTTAGCTTTGTAGTGTGTTAGTGTCATTTCGATTCATGCCTTGATTAAATTTTGTTTTGCTGAAACACTACTTTACTGAACTCCATTTTGCTGAGACTCTGCTTTACTGGTTGTTACATTGTTTTCATATGATTCATGTTTGGGTAACTGTTAATCATTCTAGTTAGCATTCCTGTTTGGCAAATTTATGAAGTGTGATAATCGGGAACAGGTGCTGAAGATTCCTGCTTGGGGAATAGGGTCATGTTCTCTGTTAAAAGATAGATAGCCTTCAGTGTGTGTCAATCATTTCAATTAGAAATGAGTTTATGAAAGTGTGATGACCAGAAACAGGTGCTGAAGATTCCTTCCTAGGGGATAGGGTCTTGTTCTCTGTTAGAGATAGTTAGCCTTCAGTGTGTGCCAATTATTTCAGTTAAGCAATGATTTCATGAAGTGTGATGATCGAAAATAGGTGTTGAAGATTCTTGCTTGGGGAATAGGGTCCCGTTCTTTGTTACAAGATAGTTGGTCTTTCCTGTTGCAGCATCTTGTTGTTATTTTAAATGTAATCTAGGATTATTTAATTAATCATTTCTTTAAACTTTGAGCTCTGCAATAGGTAGGTTGCTTTCCTGTAATTCAAGTTAGAACTTCAGTTTGTTCAAGGAAAAGTGTGATTAATATGTTTTTACTACAACTCTAGGTTGCTTTTGAGATTGAGCATATATAGTGTGTGATTACCTTTGAAATAAATAGACTTCCCTGGGTTGACAATTTATGTAGCACTTGATTGTTTAATTAAATAAGGAATCATAGTGACCAACAAATATGTTCTTCTAATAATACAAGTATTCTACAACATGCATAAACCATGTGTCAAAAATACTACTAACAAGTGCCTCCAACCATGTACCAAGTATGTACCAATAATGTATCAACTATTCATCAACTATGACTCATCAAAATGTACCAACATCATCAACTATAAACCTCATGTATGTTCCAAATCATCAACTACTTGTCTCAACCATGTACCCAACATGTACCTCAACCAAAAGCCCTCATCAATTTCATCATCCAAATTTGATTTGTAACTCAATAATAGACCTGGTTTATATGATCACATACCTAAAAACCATCCTTAACTTTAACAACAAGAGACTAGCATTTTCATCAAACTTTTCTTTAGTCTCACATGACTAGTTTTGGATTAGTCAACAACCCTAACTTGAAATAATAATAACTATGTACTTGTAATGAATAAAGATCTGAAAATAGTAAAATATGTTCTTCAGTGCGTTTTATGCAATTCCTTTAGGTGTCACTACTTGGAGCCTCTCGGAAAAGGAGTTATAGAAAAAATGGCATAACTTGTTGAATTCTAGCTTATTCTAGAGAGCGACCTCATCAAAAGAATTTATCCTCCCTTGAATTCCAGCCTTCTTTTCTTTGCCTTATGTTGGCCCTTGACCAATTTTTTGGAACACTTGGTCATATTTGACCATTTTGGGGACTTCTACAACCTATCAAATATGGAGCGCCAGACAAAGCGTAGATTGTAGAATCTCGACCCACTTTTGGGCCCATTTTGGGTTTTGGAAATATGTAATGGGAAAGGGATGTCGGCCTATGGGTTCACCCATGCTTAGGCCCACTTTTGTAAATGTATAAATAGACATCTAGGCATATATTAGATTATCTATTGTATCTATGTGATATATGTGCCAAGTGGGATCTGTGTGATCGAGATGTTGTGTATTCTATATAGACTTGCAGAGCTTAGTGCAAGTCCCTATGTGAAGATATAGAAGGATTTGTGATGAGAGGCAAGGAAGAAGGATCTAGAAAGCTACACAGATATTATGTCCTATGAAAAGTAAGGGTTTTTATGGCTCTATGCTTGTAACCAATTGACTGATGATAATAAAGAAGAAGAGTTGGTGGACGTAGCCCCAGGGTGGGGGTGAATCACGTAAATCTATGTGTTATGCTCTGTGCTTTGACTTGATGTGTTTATCTCTGCTTTGGCTAAGTGATTTGATATATTTAGATAGATCTAATTATTTTTTGTGCTTCATTATATGTGTATGAATAGTATATCTGATATGTATGAAGATGCTTAGTGTTGATCTACTGGATCCGATCTATTTTACTGTTGCTAAGTACTAAGATACCTTAGATCTAAGTGAATGTTGTGATGCTATCTGCCATCTAAAAAGTATCATAAGGGTTGAATATTGATGAATGATCAATGTTAAGTGCTATGTAATTGATATAATCAAAGATCTATGTCCCAGCGAAGGTTTCAGACACCTGAGACTCGCAACCACCCTTGCCTCTACCTCGGGTAAGACTTCATCTGCTGCGCAGGTGTTGTCGAAAGAGCTGGTAGTTAAGGTTTTGTTGGTGTGCTCTTGTAGCATTGAACCCTGGGTCTACCCCTGTGCCAATAAATGGTTCCATTGCTAGGACTTAAAACTCTGATTGCTAAGAACTGAGGAAGAAGAATCTTTGTGCAAATATTCATCCTGAAACTGTGGAAGCCTTGTGCATGGATCCGTGCCTTAGTGCGCAGCATTCCACTTGATCTGAAAATCTCTGTGCTAAAGAAAGAATGCCAGATTTGAATAAAAGAAGCAAGATCTGAACACTTTGTGCTCTAAGTAAAGAAAAAGTGGAAGTTTCTGAAGAAAAGAGGTTAGATTTGCCGAAAAGAGGTCAGATCTGTAGAAAAGAGGTAAGATATGTAAGCTCAATGCTCTAATAAAGGTAAGAATAGTTAAAAGTTTTTAGATCTGGAAGCTTTGTGCTGTGTAGAAGTAAGATAAGTGGAATTTTTTTTTTCTAAAGTATGGATCTAGGTATGTTTGATAGATTATGTCCTAGCTTGAAAACTAGGGCACTAATAGATGAAAGAAGGCTTGATATGAGTAGATATGATCTGAAAACGGATCTAGAAGCCTGATAGGGCTTGAAAAATGCTCAAAAATGAAAGTGCTCGGAATCCGACGAAACCTATTCCATTGCGTCCGTCTCGTCTTCCTGATTCCGGTGGTATAATGTTTATTTCAAACGGAGTCCGTATGGAGAAGATATCGCGTTCTGTCCGAAAAGCCAAACAGGCAAAATTTTGGATGCTGACTGTACCTGTCCGTACAGTCCGTACATACACGTACCAGACCGTATGGAAGGACACGTGGCATCACCAGGACGTGCCACATGTCACACGGATTTGGCATTTTCAGGGTACAGTTGGACCAATGTTGGGGTGACACGTGTCACCACTCACAGGGTGACACGTGGCACGCTGACGGGGAAGACACGCGGCAGTTGACAGGGCAGTACGGTCGTCGACGTGGCAGCATGGCAGAGGTGTACGGTGGTTGACGTGGCAGCACACGTGGGCCAATGGATGGTTCTTGTCATGTTCATATGTTAAAATGGTTTTTTGGTGGCGCCGGGGGTCGAACCCGCGACCTCCGGTGGGCGAACGGTTTAACAACGCCGGGCTAACCACTTGGCCGTTGGATGGTTCTTGTCATGTTGTTGGGCGGATATACATTTGAATTAGGTCAAAGGTTTGCAGCGGTGGGAAAAGGGCCGGGGCTTAGCCCCAGCCCTTGGCGCAAACAACGCCACATGTGACCACACAACGGAACCAGGAGCGGGGCGTTAATACCGCGGGACCGTAACCTTTGGAATTTAACCGTAACTATTGGCATATGCATTTAAAACGGACCCGTGGTCATATTAACATGCCACGTGACCAGGAGCAAGTACCGCGGGGGTTTGGTAAACAGTTAGCCCACGATTCCCAAACAACGCCCATATGACCACGATTTATGGAGCGGGTGCGCGAATATGGGGTGGCCAGCGCCTAGCGCTTGGCCACATGGCCCACATGTGACCTAAAAAGGGGGGCGCGCCCGGATTTGGGGGCTACAGCCTATTACATAGTAGAAATTGCTTTTTTGTTATAAAGTTTGGTTTTTATTAATAACCAGGCCTATTATTAGCAGATTTATCCCATTTTTGGGGGATATTGGGCTTTTTTTGGAGGCCAGATTCTTGGAGGAAGTTGGGGATGAGAAACCAACTCCATTCCTATAT
>ML794027.1:74157-88197 GCA_009831015.1 Picea engelmannii
AGATTTTTGTTGTCGAGTCATCTCCTAGGAATACATCACCACCATCATATTTTTCATATTCAGAGAACCACTCCTTGTGAGGAGTCATATGGTATGATGCACCTGAGTCGATCAACCATACACCATGGTCTACATGTGTACTTGTAGATACTAGGTAAACATCAACTCCTTCTTCAGTGGAGGTTTTCACCTCCATGGAAGAGGTACTATCAGATCCGTTTGGTTTTTCAACCTTCTTAGACTTGAAATCTTTCTTATAATGCCCTGTTTTACCACACTTCCAACATTTCCTCAAATATTTCCCTGGGGACTTAGATCTACCTATATATTTAGATTTCCATCTTGAGGGATTACCAGGGTTCCTGTCTTGGGTATGCCCTCTTACAAATAAAGCATATGTTCTGTGACCATCCATGCTTTTTCGCCTCATCTCTTCAGATAACAAGGATGCAACTACATCCTCATACTTCAATGTAGATTGAGTGGTACTACCTATTGCTACGACCATATTATCCCAAGAGTCTGGAAAAGAACATAACAAAGTAATACACTTATCTTCTTCTACAATCGTAATATTAATAGATCCAAGTTGACTTACCAGAGTATTAAAGGCATTTAGATGTTCTGTCACAGAATATCCATCTTCCATCCTAAGATGATACAGCTTCTTTCAAAGAAACAACTTGTTTACCAGGGACTTTGATTGATACAAATTCCCTAACTTATCCCATAGTTCCTTGGCTGTAGATTCTCTCAAGACATTCAACAACACTGAATCTGCCAGGCATAGTCGAATGGTACTCCTTGCTCTTTTGTCCAACTTGTCCCAATCTTCCTTTGACATACCAGTAACTGGTGTACTAGTAGTTTTTGTATTGGTAGGTTGTGTAACAGTAGCCTGTGTGCTTGTAGATGGTGTACCAGTAGGTTGTGTACCAGGATCCACAATGATCCATTGTTCTTTTTCTACAAGAAGGTCCTCCATCTTGAGCTTCCATAGATCAAAGTTTTTACCGTTGAACTTCTCTATCTCGATTCTATATGAGCTCGCCATTACTCTTACTTTACTCGAATCTCCACTACAAAAGCTCCCACTAAACCCAGGTTTATCACAGACCCAAGATAAACTTGATCTATCAAGACCGAGCCAAACCCTCAGCAACAAAGGCATCCCTCTGAAGCCAAAAATGTGCTCTGATACCACATGTAAGTTTTAAACCTGCGAAGTAAAGAAATGCATATAGATTCTTAAGCAATACAGAAATTAATCAATGGCTCATACACAGAGTACACAAAGATTTTTACCGGAAACCCTCAACCAGGAAAACCTTTCTTATTTTCATTATATCGAATTTCACCATTCTCCATACAATATATACAATGTTTTTAGGTATTCCATAGATACCAAAACCCTAATCCCTTAATCTGGGATTAATTTACAAATCAGCTAAAAATAGCAAAATCCACTAAAAATAACAAAAACCGCCCAAAAACAAATTTCGGGGCGCTGCCCCGGGCTACCGCTCGGTGCCGAACGCTACATGTAACCAGGGGGGGGCATACCTGCCCCCCCCTAGGACCCCCCCTAGGAAAGCACCCAGCGCACACGACAGAGCTCTAGGTGAAGGGATCGTCAGACGCAGTTGTCGTATCTGACGCACCCACACACACACACACACATGCAAAGAATATAACACATACCCAACAATAGGCCACTTCGTCGAGTTGAAGAAATATAGTCATTAGAGGCTGATATATTTGTTCGACTGCTGCTCCAAACAGATCGAAAATCATTGATGGCTCACCACCAGACCATTGGACTGCGCCATAATAGACAGAACATGAATTAATGAGGCTCATACTCGTTTCAAAGAAAACCATTGCCAAGACTGCCTATATATCTCGTCGCGCCATGCCCAAAGAACACTTTTTCCAACTGAGAATTTGAATCCCACATACTAGAAATTGTATACATTGATCATCACGCCCTTTTTGTTCATTCCTGTGAAGTGTTTAAGATCATTTGTGACCCCGATAATTTATCCTAAGTGCGTATGTCCGACGAGCTCACCACAGTCGAAGAATTCATAACAAAAATTTTTCTTGATTTAATGACTGAGAGAGTCATGTCAGAAAGATGAGTATCCATAGGTGTTCAATCATCATCAACGAGAGGAATGGAAACCTCTCTGTCCACTTCTTGAGCCGGACAAGCCGATGAGAAGCGTACTAATCATAGAGATGATATCACAAATTTCAAGTTGATTCCAAGCATTATGCCTGCCTACCTACCCCCTCTAAGCGGCGACATCAACCGAGACAGTGTGCCTAGAGATTTTGAATATGATTTCGTCACGACATACCTCCCGAAAGGGATACGCACAGTTCAAGTTGACCAGGATAAGTTCGCAACATTGAATTTCATTGACTTCAACCTTCGTGACAAGAAGGCTTACAGCATGCTTACTCCACACAAGTATCTGACCAGAACTAAAGGCAAGAATTCAAATATTATCCCGTAGTCATGGACCCAGAACCTCGTGCAGTCCACACTTCTCAATGTGATGAAGATCTCTCACTTTGGCAGGCATCAGGAGGTGAATGCATGTGTAAATTTACTGATGTCCTGCTACCACAGAGGATACTTATGGTTGAACTACCGCATCACTATGGATCCAACCTTGATCAATCGGATCACAGGGTTGAGCATGCAGGGCCCTGACCCACGAGACTTTTACCCTGGAAAGAACTCAGACCAAGAATTAGTGCAGAGAATCAAAGAAACTTATGGGGATGTCGAGAAGGGAACGTGAGGTTACAAGGTAGCCTCTATCCAGAGCAGTAAAGTGCACCTTTCATGTCAGTTGATCATAGGAAAGTTAGTTCGCAAGAACTGACCCACCCAAGTGAATGGATTCATAGTTGATCTTGTAGGGAAGTGTGCATAAGGACTATAGATGAATTGGGTATAGTACCTTGTAAACCAAATGGAACTGGACTGCAGAGAAGCACAAGACCAAGGGTATGAGTTCCACTTCAGCTGGCTTCTCATATTGATCTCTTTCATTGAATGGGAGATGCCAGAAGATGCAACCTTCCTAGACATAGAACCATTTGAACCTTTGGCTATGAAGTTCATCACCTTATGGTACTCTAATGATATGAACAAGCAGTGGCAATCCAATGTCATATTCCATACTTACTACAATTAGTTGAAGCAATCCATCCAGTCTTAGCCTCGAATGACCCCAAATACCCTCCACAGGTTTCGGCCCTTAATGAAGTTCAGTGTGGACCACCACTTTATTTATATAATAGCACGCACTGATGAGCAAAAGTAACAGTTGCAGTCATATTACAAGTTGACCGAGGAAGACATCGAAGAGATCACCAAGGACTGGTCAATAGACCTTCTCATTCCAACCAACCCAGAAGCTACACAAGATACACCCAAACCTAGCAAGACGAAGAAGCCTGAAGAGGTTCATGATGTAGATAGTGCATCTGTAAGGACTGCCTCTATCACACCAGACAAAGGGGATGATGGAAAAGAAATAGAAGGTGGAAAAATTGAACAACAAAAAGGTGAATTACCATCGCCTAGGGATGAAGAGGACTCTTCGAAGAAGAGGAAGGTTTTTCCTCTGAAATCTTCCTCCCAGAAGAAACCTAGAACCCTTGTAAACAAGATGCAAACTACCCTAACATTGGATGATTTTAATTTCATCATTGCAGTTGTGAACGATGCTTCACGGGAGATATTATAGAAGCAGGAGGCAAAGTAGGAGCAGATGTATAATCGTATGAAGATTGAACTTCAAGGAGTGCAACAGGCACTCCATTCTAGCCGCGCAGTCTCCATTGTGCCTCTGATAGTAGGAACAATAGAACTGGAAGATGAGCCAGCTCAACTCCACTGGATTGTTGATATGGTCAAAGCTTGCCTTCGACGAGCTTAAGAAGACACAGCACAAGCCACCCAAGATTTGACACAAGTACAGGGAGTACTTGTCGAGCAGTGCAGTGCTGCTGAATGAGAAAAACTTGCTCTTAAAGTACAGTGGGACAAAGAGAAAGTAGTGCTACATAAAGACAAGGAGCAATTGCTTGCAGAAAAACTTGAGATAAAGGAACAGGACAACAGAGGACTTCGCTCTGTGACCGTCATAAAAGTGAGAATTGAAGAACAAATTCCACAGCAGGTGGCACAACTGGAAGGAGTGATCTAGCAGTGCATCACAAATATGAAACTTCATACTGTGCCCGAGACCCCTCAAGATATAAGAGACCTAAGAGAGGAAACTGCCCGTAGCATAGTTGGCAGATCGAAAGCCCTTGAATTGGAATGAAAGTAGTTGACTTCCAGGAGTTCTCATACATATGAGACCCTCACGGAGAACGCAGAGTTACAGGCATTGGAGTCACAACTCCAATAAGAAAAGAAACATGTAGATATGTTACAGGCACAACTGAAGCCCTTTTCACCAGTTGAAGGAATGAAGAGGTTTCCAGAGCATCCCACAGCCCAGCAACAGATCCACATGATTCAGATTAAAGTGATGGAAGTCTCTCAATGAATTCAACTAGTGCAAGAGAAGGCATGCCAACTATTCACTGAAGTTGAAAATCGAGTAGAACTTGAACAGGTTGTGAGTGCAGCAGAATAGCGCCTAGAAGGACCAGTCAATAATGCACTCATCTAGGAGTTCACTAATCAAGAGTTCGTAGCACTACAATAGTTTGAAGCATCTCGATCCAATCTTGAGGCATTCAAGGTAGAATTTCTCAGACCAGAGTGACTCGAGACGAGTCACAGGTGATCCTTGGGGGCCTATTGGCCCTTGACCAAGTTTTGGGAAAACTTGGTCATATTTGACTATTTTTGGGACTTTGACAGCTTGTCGAAGATGGAGTGCCAGATGAAGTAGATATTTCATAATCTTGGCCCACTTTTGGGCCCATTTTGGGTTTTTGGAATATGTAATGGGAAAGGGATGTTGTCCCATGGGTTCACCCACGCTCAGGCCCACTTTTGTAAATGTATAAATAGACATCTAGGCATCTAGTAGAGTATCTGTTGTATCTATGTGATATAGGATATGTGCCAAGTGGGATCTATGTGATCGAGGTGTTGTGTATTTTTTATAGACTTGCAGAGCTTAGTGAAAGTCCCTGTGTGAATATATAGAAGGCTTTGTGCTGAGAGGCAAGGAAGAAGGATCTAGTGAGATGTGCAGATCTTCTATCCTATGCAAAGTAAGGGTTTCTACATCTATGTGCTTGTAACCTATTGGCCGACGATAATAAATAAGAATAATTGGTGGACGTGGCCCCAGGGTGGGGGTGAACCACGTAAATCTATGTGTTATGCTTTGTGCTTTGAATTGATGTGTTTATCTCTTCTTTGGCTAAGTTCTTTGGTATATTTAGATATATCTACTTATGATTTATGATTCATTAGATGTGTATGAATAGTATATCTGATATGTATGAATATGCTTAGTGTTGATCTACTAGATCCAATCTATTTTATTGTTGCTAAGTACTACGATACCTTATATCTAAGTGAATGTTACGATGCTTTGTGATATCTACAAAGTATAATAAGGGTTGAATACTGATGAATTATCAATGCTAAGTGTTCTGTAAGCAATATAATCATAGATCTGTGTCCTAGCTAAGATTGTAGACACCTGAGTCTCGCAACCACCCCTGCCTCTACCTCGGGTGAGACTTCATCTGCTTCGCAGGTGTTGCCGAAAGGGAAGGTAGTTAGGGTTTTGTTGGTGTGCTCTTGTAGCATTGAACCCTGGGTCTACCCCTGTTCCAACACCTTCCCTCTGAAATTCGGCTTAGATATCCTTTGGTTACCTGAGTCACCTATAGATATTCAATATTCTCAAGTGTGATGTAAAATGAGAGAGTCTTGCCTCTTATTTATACTCTCCAAATATCTTCCTTAGAAGCATCTTCTAGTTCACTTAACCCATTTCTAGGTCACTTAACCTATTTTCCTCATTTTTAGGGTTAACCAATTTCCATAATTAGAAAGTTCTCCATTACTTTATCATTTAAATATTCCTCCTTGACTTTGTCAGCTCACTTTATCATTTAAATAATCTTCTTTGATTTTGTCACTTCACTTTATTATTTAAATAATCCTTCTTGACTTTGTCACTTTAATTTATCATTTAAATAATAATTTCTTATTTGTAAGCTCTTTGACTTCTTTGACCTTTTGGGGCTTCAATCCAACATATGAGGGTCCTCCAACTTCGTAAGGCCATAACTCTCAAACCGTGAGGAGTTATGTGACGTTCGACATACCACCAGAAATGGAATGACATGTAATATCCATATAGAATAGTCTTTCCTTCAAATATATCAAAACTCATACCATTATCCATCAACAATCTTGGGTCCATTACCCAAACATGGGTTCTCCAACTTCTCATAGCCATAACTCTCTAAATGTGAGGAGTTATGTAACGTTCCACATACCACCATAAATGGAATGACATGTAATATCCATCTAGAATAGTCTTTCCTTCAAATATATTAAAAATCATACCATTATACATGAAACAACCTTGGGTCCATTACCCAAACCTTTGTGCTACCGAAATTCGCTAGTGGAATTTCTCCAAGGATTTACATCAATCACTAAGGATTTAAATCAATATACAATATCACTCTCCAATAGTTGACATCAATGCCAGCCAACAATCCATACCAACTATCCATCAACCTAATCCAACTATCTGACAATCTCCCCCTTTGGCATTGATGGAAACACCAACATTGATGGCAACACTTAGTCATGATAAAATTCATTCTTATACTCTTTATCAATGTTTCTATCTCTCCCCCTTTTAAATCAATGTAAAATGGTATCTCCCTTTGGGGTTGATCCCTCTGACTAAACTCTCCTTGGGGTTTCTCCCCCTGTCTACATGGTTTTATTTTTATTTGTGTTTATAATCCTCTGATTACTCTCTTTCCCTTTATATGAATAATATCTCCCCCTTTGACAAAGGGTATCACTCTGAAGTCATATCGCTCATTCTTCCCTTGTGACAATTGCTCCCCTTGAAACATGCCTCTATGCTCTCTCTCCGAGCATTTACCTTTGCATTTGATAAATCTCTCCCCCTTTGTCCTATTTACGATGCTTCCTCATGTACATATAAGACATATAATATAAGCATCCAAAATAATTCATTTTGGAGTATAAATTACTCCTAATATTTGGTGAATATACTCAAGGGATTCTCATGGAAGCGGTTTTGTAAAGATGTATGCCACTTGTTCTTTTGTTCCCACATATTCAATGATGATGTTATTCTCTGCAACATGTTCCCATAGAAAGTGATACTTGATTGGAATGTGCTTTGTCTTGGATTGCATCACCAGGTTCTTTGAGATACCGATGGTTCTTGTATTATCACAATATATTGGAATGGGCTCATCATACTCAACCTATATATTTGTCAGTGTTTGTTTCATCCAAAGAACCTGAGTACAACATGTTTCTACTGCAATATACTCTTCCTTGACTGTAGATAGAGATATTCATGACTGTTTCTTGCTTAGTCATGATACTAAACACTCACCCAAGTAGAACGATGATCCACTGATGCTTCATCGGTCATCAATACAACCTGCCCAATCTTCATCTTTGTAGGCAATAAGAGATATATCCTTTCCTTTTGGATACCATAATCCAAACTCTTTTGTTCCTTTGAGATATCTGAAAATACTCTTCACTGCTAACACATGTGATTCCTTTGGTTTTGTTTGAAATCGTGCCACCTGCATTACACCTGGTCTGGATGTTGTCACATATAGTAGGCTACCAATAATTGACTTGTATTTCCTCTAATATGTAGACTTTGAATCATCCTCTTTGCTTAACTTGCAATTGGTTTGCATGGGAGTAATAATTGGTTTGCAATCTTCCATTCCAAACCTCTTTATAATTTCTATGATATAATTGATTTGAGAAATAAAAATTCTTTGGTTTCTTTGACGTATCTAAAGTCCTAGAAAGAAGGATAGTTCTCCAAGTAATCAAATTTAAAATTTATTATGCATATCCTTTGAAAAATTTTGGCTTAACTTGTCATTAGTACTTCCAAAACAATATTATCAACATAAATTTCAATTAATAAAATATTACCTTGAGTTACCTTGATGTAGAGGTTGTTGTATGCACTTCCTTTTCATAGTTCGCAGGGAGTTTTGTCATTGTTGTTTATGAGCATTACTCTATTTTGAATGTGAATTGATGCATGCACTGCATGTGTCCAAACAATGTCTATCAATTTGGAATCTGTTAGAATTGTTTGAGCCATTTCCTATGTAATTATCATTCATTATGATAATTTTTCTTTATCTCTAAACCACTCTCTGAACCAATCTATGAATCCATGGTCTCATCCACTATCATATATCTGTCCAAACCTGATAAGTGTTCTTACAAATCCATCTATGTCCATAGTGTCCAAGAATCTACTTGCGCAAATGTCCATAATGCTGACCCATTTATCACTATATTATCATGAAGTATTGATTAATCTATCAAATTGTACTTATGCTAACTGATCGCTCTGAATCTGTCTTCTCAAATTCTACAAGTTTCTCAAAGGATGGTTCTTTGGTCTATCAATCCTATTGCATAGACACCCCCTATATAATATTCATATTACTTGGGAGTCTCTAAGTCGGATGGCTCAGAAAAATTCCTGCTCTAATGTGTATTCATCATCATCTTTATTGGTAGATTCATCATCATCTTCATTGGTAGATTCATTATCTCTCTGAGCTTTGACTTCTTTCTTTATATCTTTGGATTCATCTTTCACTACAATGTCTGAAAGTACAATCTCTCGAACCTGTTCCTTATTTACTTGTCCTTCATTCATTTCAGTTATTTTCCAAATCTTTATGTATCTGACATCTTTCCTTTTCTCTGTAGAATTGTCTTCATCTCGTTTTATTGCCAATCTTGCGATCTCTGGTACATGGTATTTGTTCACCTGTTATTCTTTTTTTATTATCCATACTTTCTTATATTTGATATCAGTATTCTCTTTCATGGAAGTATCAATCATGCTTCTACAATCGTTGTCTATGTGTTCATAGTTATGACATTTGTAACACTCAATGTTACGTCTGACCACATAAACACTTCTTTCTTGAACAATTGTTTTATAATCCCTGCAATCTGCAACCTTGTGTCCAAAGTTGGTACAAAAAAAACAATGACCATAAAATAAATTTGCATACCTGGGAGTGAATGATCTTCTTTGTGGCATAGTCCTTCTGAATTTTTGCCTTGACTAATCATGATCATGATTGAAGATTCTTTTTGGCTTGAGAAATGATGGTCTTCTTGAAGATGTATCTTCAACAGTTTTCTTAGATTTTGGTTGACCATGATTTCTTCCCTTGAGTACTTCTGCATAACTCTTTCTATTTTCTTCATTCTTCTTTTCTAGAAACCTAGAGTGCTTCTCTTCATTCTCTATAACTAATGTGGATTTTTCTGTCTATTCAACATTCTTGTTGAGCTTGATGATTTTACTTCTCAATGTGACAACTTCTTCTTTAAGATTCTCAACCTCTTCTTCTTTTTTCATTATCTGAGACTTCATGACTTATTTTTTTCTTTTCGCTTCTTCAAGTTGAATTTTTAATGTGATTATTTCTTCATCAAGTCCTTTCTTTTCTTGACCAAACTCTGCCTCGAGCTGGTTTAGATCGTTAGTTCTTTCCTTAAGATGATCTGTCAATATCTTCTCTCTCATTTTTGTTTCTTCCTTTTGTGCTGATATATTGGTTTCCAAACACTGCTTTTGATATTCAAGATTCTCTTCGATATTTCTGGCTTCTTCTAGCTGATTTCTTAAGTTCTCGATGACTTGTTGGGATTCTTCAAAAACGTGAACACTTTCCTTTTGTTTCATTAATTATTTCTTGAGTGAATTGTTTTCTTCTCTTAGTTCATCTAAAGAACTAATCAATTCTTCTTCATAGTTATATTCCTTTTCAATTAGCTTTTCTGTCTCATTTCCTTCATGGCATTCTATTTCAATATGTCCACATTTTTCACAATTAAAACAAAACAACATACCTCTGGTGATTATGTACTCTTCATCTTCTGAATCTGCTTGACATGGTGAACATAATTCTTCTTGATTTGTATCTGCATCTTCTTTGACATTTTCTGAATCTGTGATGGGTGAAGAATATATGTCATGTAACTTATCCCAAAGTTATTTTGCTAATGGACATTTACCAAACTTTTCTCTTACTGAATTAGGTAATCCTTCCCAGATGAAATCCATTGCTATTTTATTATTCTTCCTCAATTCCTTCTTGGTTCTAGTATTTTCCCTTTTTGAACTATCATATCCTGTAATAACTGATAGCCAAATATAGTGTCCCTATGCCTGTAAAAATACTTTCATCCTTATGCTCCACATCTCATACTTAAAACCGTTATGACCATTAAACATTGGTACTCCATTCTCAAAATAATCCATGATATCCTTCCAGTGGTTAAATTGTTTCCTGAAGGAACCTCACTCTGATACCAATTGTTGGATTAATAAGAGGGGCGGTGAATTAGTAATAGAGAAATAAAATCTTTTTTAACCATATAATCCAAGTGTTATATCAATGTATCATTATCACCTAATAACTGCAGAGTAAATAAGAAATGAACAAATGAACAATCATACACATACACAGTACACCAGTGTTTTACATGGAAACCCAAGGAAGGAGAAAAGAACATAATTTTTTTTCTTATATGTCTTGAAGAATTACATTCATTGGAAGCACCAACTTCCTTTGTTTTCCAGCTGCAACTGGAAGGAGGGTCCAACCCCCTAGTTTCTCATGCTACAACCTAAGGGAAGCTCCAACTCCCCAATTCTCTCGCTACAACCAGAAGGAGGCTACAACCCCCTATGTTCTCCGGCTACAAATGGAAGGTGGATACAAACACATATCCTTGCCCCGTCCAATAGCCCTGACGTATACGTAGAATGATAGAACCATTTTCACACTATCACTGTGAGATATACTGTTGTAAACCTGTACCACTCAACCTGTACCACTCAACCTGCACCAAATAACCTGTATCAATAACCTGAGCCATGCATCAACCTCTACCTCAACCTATAATCAACCTGTACCATAAAAAAGTGCATCAACCATGCACCAACCTGTACCAAACAACCTGTAATCAACCTGTACCATAAACAAGTGCATCAACCATGCACCAACTTTGTTAAGCCCTAATATTGACTCATTACCCCTTAATTGGGGCATATTAAATTAGTAATGTTATTTTATTTATGTTGGCTTTATTCCATTAGTTGTAATTATACCTCCTAGTCTCCTATATATACCACGGAGAAATTTTCATTTGGAATCATCTTGGAATTGTACATTTATGTGGGCATACGAAGGTTGCCCCCTTGAAGAGGATTATTATCTGAATTTCTCTCTTTTTCAAGGCATTGAGTACTTATTCTGAGGTTTTTCTATGCTATATTGATATTTGGTTCTTAACATATGGTATCAAAGCTCGAGGTCTTGGAGTTTCGCTGCTACATCTGACACACCTTGGCATTTTCGCTATAAAACTTTTTCTATAACATTTCAGACCCTGAACTCCAGAGGATATTCACATAAATTAGTAAGGTATCTATGGTAAAAATTTCATCTTATGGGTCGTCTTACATTTGTAGATACACCCTCTGGAAGATAGGGTATCTGACTAGTCCTATTGACTAGTCTCAAGAAGGTGTTTCAGGTAAAACAATAATAACTTCTTCCTAGAGTATCCAAATTGAGTGAGATTGGTTGCATTATATAGTGGACATTCTGTAGTATTTTTGGTATCAGTTTTAGAATTTTACATTAATTATTCTGTGTGGGGAACGCTATACAAGTGACATCTCCCGGAAAGGCCAAAAATCAGCAAGTTGCGAAGAAGTTACCATAAATTCCACTTGGCACATCCAATTTTGATCAAACCTGTGGAATTGCAAAGAAGAAATAGAACTACAAAAAATAAAGTTTCATACCCATAAGGGCTGAAACTTTGGAGATACAACAGAAGAAATATTGTCTAGCAGAACCACCTCAAAATCAAGGTTCAAAAGTGATACTTGGCCAACACGCCACCCAAAAAGGGAACTTCTACACCAAAGAAGTCTCCAGATAATCCTACATGGACTCTTTATGAAGGTGAATAAATGCTTAGGGACATAAATGATTTAAAAAAGAAGACAATAAAAAAAGATGAACTACAAGAGATGATGGAGGGTTTAAAAGGGGAGATCATGGAAGGATTGAAAATTTTCATAATAGAGAGGACACCTGAAAGTGAAAATGTATCCCATGAAATTCATGATGAGGACACAAGGAAGGTGAATCAAGAATGGAGAAATTACAACTTTGGGTTGAAGAGAAACCACGTTCCTAAGATCGATATGAGGAAGTTTGATGGCAAGGACCCAATCACATGGATACTTCAGATGGAGCAATTCTTTGATCTACATAATGTACCACATACACAAAAGGTATGAATTTCTTCTTTATATTTAGAACCCAATCAATTTGTATGGTATCGATGGCTTTGTTCTCGCAAATCACTCGTCACTTGGGCAATTTTGATGGAAGAAATGATAGCAAAGAATGAAGATACAAAGAGCAATACCTTCTTTAGTGTTAAGAACCTGAATAGATCTACAAATATAATCACCACAAATAATGAATACACAATAGATCCACAAAGCAATATAGAAGAACAATATGGAAAACCACCACTTTACTGTATCAAAACCCTTGAGGTAAGGCAACACCATACTATAGATCTTATTATGGAAGGGATCATCTCTTGTTCACTTGCTTCTTTCAGGGGGCATCCTCCTATTGAGCTACTTCTCCAAAGACAATAATTATCTTCATGTCCCATTACATTTCTTGAACCCCTTTATATAGTTCTACCATCACCTAAGAACATTCTAGAGGAGGAATATTCTAGAAGTAGAACCTTCTAAGAAGTCCTCTTACATTTATTATATCTAATTACCCATTTATTATGTCTAACTACCATAGTGAGCCTTATTTAATAATATAGTGGACCTAGTCCACCTTACATTGAATGGTCTCCACTATTATAACTATGGGCCCTCCGCCCCCCCCACTACCTCTCTAGCTACCTAACATTTAGCCAGTTGATAAATCTCAAGCAAAAGGGTTTATTTATAGAGCACATGGAGAACTTCCAAAGATTGAATATAAAGGTAATATATATTCTAGATGAGAACTTGATTGATGTATTCATAAGAACTTTAAAGGATAACATTCAACATGAGGTTCGTCTTTGGGAACCCAAATCATTGGAGAATGCATTTAAGGTGGCAAGAAATGTTGAAAGTAAAAATATGGCTATGGCTACTAGGAGGACCAATCCCAACATCTATAGAGAGAATAATTCTCCTTCTTCTAAAACACCTCAACCTACAAGGTTGACACCTCAACAATTGGAGGAAAGAAAAAAAAAAGGTTTATTCTTTGATTGTGACAACAAGTACAGTAAGCGATATAAGTGTGGTGAGAAGAAATTATTCTACATAGATTGTGAAGAGGAAGAAGAACAAGAACAAGAACAAGAACCATCTCAAGATGAAAACATAGAAGCAATTTCGTCTGAAGAGTTGACTCCCACGATATTGTGTAATGCATTGGCTAGAATTAACACTCCTCAAACCCTCAAGATCAAAGGATACATCAAAAAGAAAAAGGTAATATTCCTAATTGATTCTGGAAGTACTCATAATTTCATTCACTACAAATTATCCAATGCTCTCAATTTCTTTGTATATCCAGTGCCAAAGTTTCAAGTAATGATTGCAGATGGAGGAACTATCAATTGCTTAGGAAAATGCAATAAGATCAATCTTACTATGGGGGAATATGTAATGAATAGTCCAATGATTTCTATACCCATGGGTGGTG
>ML794027.1:108492-118958 GCA_009831015.1 Picea engelmannii
CCCCCCCCCCCCTCCCCACCATTAAAGGTAGAACGGTCAGGGGGGTCCAGAAAAACCTGTCAACCGTAGATCTAGGTGCCCTCTCTCCATCCATTCATCTATGCGTTGTTCTCAACTATGAGCGCGAAGGCATATGTGCTCCAAAAAACTTAGGATAAGTGCATATTGTGGGTTTTCCCAAGATTTTCCATGTTTTTATCACCAAGGGGTTAGACATCAAACCTTTTAAACCTCAAATATATGGTTCAACATTGATCATCATGCTTGTTTTATTGAGATAAATCAAACTACCCTATGCTATAACCTAATTACCTATGAAAATTATCCCAGATTAAACTATTGGACTAAGAAATTACTCTATCCTAGGGTTATTTGACCAAGATTAGGCAGTTTGGTCAAATTTATTCACTAACTAACCTAAATCACTTGGCTAAGATTAAACAGTTTAGCCAAGCTTATTCACTACTCCTATCAACATCAATTTAAAAGAACTTGGCCATGCTTGAACGATATGGACCAAATCATTGTTATTGCATGGGGCTCTATTGAATTTATTTTATGCCCTCTTTTATTTTATTTTCTTCTTTTCTTTTCTTTTTCTTTTTCTTTTCTTTTCTCACATTATTTGCAGAATGGACAATCATTTGACAAACAAAAACACTTAAAGAGATAACATTTCAGTCACCAGTTGATTCTATAAATTATAGGGTTATAACAGCAGCTCCACCTGGGGATGGTACTCTCCTTGTGAAGTGCCAAGAATCATGATTCTTGATGTTCTGAAAAACTTTCTCCATAGTTGCCTTTGGTTCTTGATTAGTTTTATTTTTGAAAACTAGAAGACAATGTTCAATGGCTTAGGGCCTTCTCTGCAGGCTTCAACCATCTGATCAAATTTATTTCACTCAAAAACTTGTAAACAAAATGAAAATGGTTTGTACAATGGAAAAGTGTGACTGCAGGTCCCTACTGAGAAGGTGAATAGTGCTTCATCATTCTTCCATTTATAGGTCCTCTTGGTAGATTGGTCCCATCATTGTTGTTGAGAAAGAAAGCATTATTTTCTCTTAACGCTTGAATTATGAAAGGTCCCTTCCATAGATTGTTGAATTTTCCATGCTTCCCATTATCTTCATTTCGGGCATCCCATCTCAGAACCAAGTCACCTAGCTCAAATTCATCCTCTTTAGTTCTTTTTTCAAAGATCTTCTTAATTCTTTCTTGGACGCCTGAGTTTTGTTGTATACTTCATCTCTAGATTGTTTCAAGTGGATCATCTGGTTTATCCTTCTTTGGGAGTCATTTGGCTCTACTTGCATCTCTTGCAGCAATTTCATGACAAGAACTCCTAAGGAAGTGGGAAAAACTACTTCAGTGCCATAGACCAGCTGATATGGTGACATACCAATTGACCTCTTAGTGGTCAGTCTGTCAGCCCATAGTGCGAAAACCAGCTTGTTATGCCATGATTTTTTGTTTTCTTGCAAAGTATTCTTAATAATGTTTACCAGGGTCTTATTGGATGACTCCGCCAGCCCATTTCCCTGAGGGTAATAAGTTGTGGAATGAACCAAACCAATATGATACTGGTTGCAAAATTCTATGAGCTTCTTAGATAAAAAAAGAAGTTGTATTGTCAGTTATAATCTTTCTAGGACATCCAAATTGAGACAAGATATTATTTTCAATAAATTTAATAATGATAGAATCATTAGCTTGCCTGCTTGGTACAACTTCGATCCATTTTGTGAAATAGTCTATGGCAATAAGAATCCACTTGTGCTAGCCCGAAGAGGGAGGATGTATTTCTTCGATAAAGTCTAATCCCCATTGCTAGAAAGGAGCTTCAACAGATATTGGCTTCAGGGGAAAAGGAATAAGCTTCTTTTTTCCCTCAAAAACCTGACATATATGACACAAAGTCACTTTCTGATGCACATCATTGAATAGCATAGGCCAATAGAACCCACCTCTGAGAATTTTATTAGCTGTGGTCTTCCAGCTCAGATGACCACCACAATATCCTACATGAAAATCCTGCAATACTTTGTCAGCTTCATCTTTTAACAAAAAATTCAACAAAATACCTCCAGGATCCTTCCAATATAGATTGCCTTCTAAAATGCAAAATTTTAATGCTTTTAATTTCAAAAACCTAGCTTTAGTTTTGGTCAGACCAGGGGGATCTTGTAAGTTATGCAAAATAAATATCAGTTCTGCATACCATGGAGAGTTCAGAAGTACCTCTTTCACGCTTGGAGTCGCCTGCTCTCCCTGTTCATCTATTGCAGCTAAGAAATTAATATCAAGAGCATGGAAATTGGATTCAACCATTAACTTTTCTAGACCTTGACCTTTAGTCAGTTTAGTAGGCTTAATCTCTATGTCATACTCCAGAATGATAACAATCCATTTTCCTCTTCGGCCATATGGATTGTCCTGAGTTAAAATGTCTTTTACTACCACGTTCGGAACATAAGTGATGGTGTGGGAATGGAGAATATATAAACTAAAATCCTTTAGTGATGGTGTGGGAATGGAGAATATATAAACTAAAATCCTTTATGTCTTTCACCAGGGTGAAAGCTTGTTTCTCCATTATTTTATAATTCAAAGCAACATCTCTTAATGCTTTACTGAAAAAGGATATGGGTTGTTCATACCCTTCGCTATTTTTTTGTAGTAATTCTGCTGCAATGGTATGTTCAGAAGTGAAAGAAAAAAGATAAAAATCTTTGGTGAAGTCAGGACTGATCAAGACTGGAGCTTGTGTAAGTGCATGTTTAACTTGTTCAAAAGACTGTTTAGATTCAGTGTCCCATTTTATTTTTGTGTCCTTTTTTAACATGTTTGTGATGTTCCTGAGAAGTTTGGCCAAGTTAGGAATGAATCTTCTCAGAAAGTTTATTTTCCCAATGAAAGACTGTAATTCTTTGATATTCCTTGGGTATTCTAATTTTTGAATGGATTATATTTTGCTGGGATCTATCTTAATTCCATCCTTATAGATTATGTGCCCCAACATTTTACCTTCCTCTAATCCGAAAAGGCTTTTCTTAGGATTCAGAGAAATCCTAAATTTCCTGCATTTCTCAAATACTCGTCTGAGATGTCTCAAGTGCTTGTCATCAGATTGGGAATACACAATTACATCATCCAGATAAATGACAATAAATTTTCCAAGTTCTTCCACAAAAGATATGTCCATCGCTCTTTGGAAAGTTGCCCCAGTGTTCATCAACCCAAAAAGCATTTTCATGTACATGAAGGTGCCCCAAGGTGTTGTGAAGGATGTTTTTTCTTGGTCATCTGGGTGAACGAGAACCTGGTTATAGCCTGAAAAGCCATCCAGTAAGGAGATACGACTGGATCCAACTACCTTTTGTAAGATGTGGTCCATTTTCGGAAATGGGTAGTTGTCCTTAAGAGAAACTTTGTTCAAGTTTCAGAAATCAATGCAAAGCCTGATTTCCCCAGACTTCTTTCGAGTTGGGACCATATTTGAAACCCATTTTAAAAATCACAAGGGAACTATGATTTTAGCATCATGCATCTTTTTAATTTATTTTTCTATCAGGGGGAGTAACTTGGGATTGATTCTCCTAAGTTTCTGTCTGAAAGGTTTTTGATCTTCTTTTATCGGGATTCTATGTTGTATGATGCTTGTGTCATAAGATTTTAAATCTTCGTATCTCCAAGAAAACACATCCGCATATTCCTTGAAAAGTTCAATGTATTTGAGTTTCTGCTCAGGAGGTAAGGATTTAGAATGTTTTACTATCTTGGGCTTCTCTTCTGTCCCTACGTTAACGTCTTCAACCTCTTTACCACTGGCTTCAATTTTTGGTTTTTTAGCTACATCATTAAAATAAAAAAGGTCTTCTAAAGGAACTAAACCCCTAGGTAGAACATTACTCTTTAAATGAAAAACATCGGATTCTATCTCATCTTCACCTAACTCTCTAGAATCTACTTTATTTACACTATCATTTCCAAAATCAGATTTATTTACATTTTCATCCTCATTTTCGAAGTCTATGTTTGTACATTCGAAATAATTTTTGCATTGTAGAAAATCTTCAATTTGATCATTGTTCCCAAATTCCTGCCAGTATCTGATGTTGTCCGGGACAGTCGGTCTACACTTCACCTCGACCATGTATGGGCGAGTGGAACAAAAAGGTATCTTGCACGTAGTTGCTGACGTAGCTAACCCATATGCTAAAATATTTTGTCCCCTGGGCATCACCTGCAAATCAACTTCAGTGAAACATTTAAGGGCATCCAAAACAACATTCCTATAATCTCTAAGACGGGGATGTTTTGCAGCATACTCACCTTTGATTTGTTTGATAATTAATTTGGAGTCCCCTCTTACCATGATTTTTTTGGCACCAACCTTCTTTAGTAGTTTCAGACCGAGCATCAAAGCTTCGTACTCAGCTATGTTGTTAGTGCATTGAAAATTTAGTTTGTAAGAGTAGTTTTTCGAATACCTGGATCTGTGATTGTGAAACCAAATTCCTGCTCCAACTGCTTCTTTGCTTACAACTCCATCGAAGTCCATGCTCTAGAAATCTGATGGCAATTCTTCACTTATCACGTTTTTCTTTCTTTCTTCCTCAGTGATTTCTTGGCCTTCTTTCGAATCAAATGTATCTTCTTCCAGCTGATCGATTTTCTCTCCAGTATCGCCATCATTATATAGGATAAAGGAATCTAGGTCAGAATGTGCAGAGTACAGAGGATAGTTGTGTGGCTTTTCTTGGCTGCTGACCATATATTTCATCAGTGTCTCTCTATAGAGTCTTCTATGTTTCTCGAATACTGGGATGGTGGCATACAACATATCCAATTGCAAAGTACCTTTCAACTTGGCCCGCCAAGACCTAGACAACAACATACCATATTTCGGGGGAATGTCTATGACCACAACATCCATAACCATTCTTTTTGTTAGAATCTAAACTAGAGTGATACATAAGTCCTTTATCAATCCGATACATCTAACTTTGCTAGAGTCAAAAGAGTGTAAGTCCTTGTAAGGTTTGGTGACCTCGAGTCCTAGTTTTTCCATCATTGTTTTAGGCATCAGGTTATGGGAAGCACCTAAATCTAACATAGAATTATGCAGAATCAAGTCATGTATATTAAGGCTGATGTAAAAAGGAGAAATATCACCATTGTCAATCTGACCATCAACTTCAGGGCCAAACAGGAGTTCAAGTTGATCGTCGGTAAGATTTACAGTGTCCAAATGATTCGTTGATCCAACAGTTAAGGCCTTAGTGCCTATATTAGGTTCAATGCTCAGAGATTTGATCAACTTTGATCGGTAAGCGTCCTTACTCATCAACTTGGAAAGGGGAATGGGAATTTTCACTTTAGCTAATTCCCCTTCGAGGCTGAAAGGAGTAGGCGCTCTACTTTGGCTCAGCAATTCTGATTTTTCCACCATAGTCTTATGGGCATAAGTATTTGGTGGGTTGGTTGATGAAACCTCAGTCTGCGTCAATCTTTGTAAAGTGGTAAGTTTTCTTTTTGTTTGAGCTTCAACATTACCTTTCTCAGGGATCTTCTTGGTAGGAGGCTCAGGGGATTTCTTGGTTTTGACCACTTTCTTCATTTCGGTTACCTTTTTTGGGGAAATTTCATCCGTCTTCTTACTTCACAAATTGTATTGCTTGTGTAACTCCATAATGGAATTTTCAAATGCCTGTTATTCAGTCTCTTCAGCTTCTTCATGCACCTAAGTTTGAGAAAGAAGGAAAAGTTCTTTCTCTTCCTGAGTGAGGAAAATAGCTTCGTTATCGTGAATGCCCATGAGGTTTATGTGTGTGTCCTCCAATTATTCAATTACCTCTTCTCCTTCATCAACATAATTTTCCTGTACGGGTTGTCTGATATGTTGATCGGGACCCCTCTATTCTCTTTGATCGCTGGGATATCTCTGCCTAATTTGAGGAGGATTTCTTCTGAAGTTAGGATTCTGAATTTGTGGAGCAGGTTGATTTTCTCTAGGAGGATTTCTTTCGGATACAGTAATTCTCTCCATCATCCTTTCCATTTCTCTAGTAAAGGAATCCAACTTGGTGTCAAAAGAATATGTAGAATGTTCTTCTTTAATCGTGACTCTCCTTTCGGTCCTCTGTCATGCCCTTTTAGCCAATAGGTTGGCCTCCACACTTATTGCGTTTTTCTGCATGTCTTTCAGGGTGGTGGAGTTTCTTTCCCTTAATTGATATGATATATCAGCGTCAAAATTGTCAGGGAATTTTATTAGTGCTAAACCTTGTGGGGGTTTAATATCGGCTAGAATTGCATTGTACAGATTATTGAAGTGGGTGCAGTAATCTTGGACTGTCTCACCTTGATTCCTTCTGATGTTTTTGTATTCTGACAAGATTTGGAGAGGATTTTTCTTTACCTCCCATCTGTCTAGAAAACTTCTTTGAAATGCTATACGGTCGAGCACTGAGGTAGCACGTAAACCTTTGTACCATTTCTTAACATCATCGGTCAAACTCTACGCAAACAATCTCATTTGGACATCAGCTTCATCTACTTCCTGCAGATCAAAGTATTCATTCATTTTATCGATGTGTTGTTGTGCGCTCAAGGGCCATGTTCCATCGAACTTTGGAAATCTCGTTTGATAATCCTGGGGCATAGGATGTAGAGGTGTGGCCAACACCAAGGGAGCATATCTCGCTGCCATGATAGGTGGAGGAGGTGGGACAACAACCTGGAAGATAGGTAGGGTGGTGACAGAAGATGAGGAGGAGGAGGGGCTTGCTGACACGGAGTGAGTGGTTTGAGGTTTTTTAGTGGGAGATAGTATTTCAGGGGTTCAGGGTTGCAGGCTTTTTGGGTCTAAAATGATTTTAGTTACGAAGCCATCAAATTTTGTTCTAAACAGACTTTGTTCGAAAGTGGTGTCAAAGTCGAGATATTGAAGGGTAATGAGTTCCTCTGGGAGGGAAAAGGACTTGTGAAGGAGACTATGACTCCCTGAACCTTCTGTAACAGTCTTCTTTCTAAGTAACTGTTCTGGATTATCAGTTGTTATTGCAGGTTCTGGGTCTGGGTGGGATCGAGTATAAGTTCTTATAGGAGCCAAATTTATTTTTTAATTTTTTATATATTTTTTATTTTTATGAGTTCGGAATTAATATGCACAATCTTTTAACAACCTCTAAACATTATTTCTTTCTCAGATTTACATTTTTTCATAAACAAGGTCTCCTTCTAGGTAAAATAAAATGTGGGGTCGAAAGTTTGTTTATTCCCTAGTATGGTCGCCACTATGTTAATGCTCTGTAAATTTCCAAAGGTTGTCAGGAAAGAAGAAATCTACGAGAGGTAACTTTATCCAACCACTTCGAAACTAGAATCTAGCCCTACCAGCTTCACAGAGGGATCTCTCTGTAAGATTTAGCTATGTTTTAACTTCAAGATATTAGGCTAGTTATATCAAATAAGATTGACTGGTTTGTTGTTTTTGTTGAGTTGGTTGAAGAGGATTTACGCATCCAATGGGCTATGGGGTCTGTGTTATGAAGGTAGAAATCTAAACCAAAAACAAAAGATTCTTTTCACAGGGAAAGATAATGCATTCGTTTGGATTCTTTTAGCAGTAAAATGATGAATAGAAGAAAAGATGAGAATATCAATTAAAGTAAAGAAGCATTTAAGAATTTCTTCATTGTAATATCAGAAGATAAACATTAAAATATTTCAAAGTATGAAACAGTTTGTACAAAGATTAATCTTGCAACATGTGTTACTTTTAAAAGATTTAGATTAGAAAACAATATGACAACTGAGCAAGAAAACATTCAACATAGAAAAGAAAACATCACCAATGAATAACACGCGAGAATCCTGTGAAAATGTCTCTTTGTATTAATGGAAGATCTCTTGATAAAAATTATAGTCTTGTAGCTTGCAGGGCAAAAAGATCAACCCTCAGTACTTCAAAGTTTGAAGTATTTATAATCAAAATTACATACGACCCTGTCATTAAAGATCAGGACGTGGAAAATCTAAATTTAGCTAATTAACATAACAAGATACAAAAATTTAGGAAATGGCTTGATGATGTGTTGAAATTTCATGCTGATTTCTGGGGTGAACCGTTGGTGAGGCCTCTACACGACCTCGTCTGACTAGCTAGCTGACTAGGCTTGGACACCTCATCAACTACTCGATCAGATTGCAAAGCTCTTCCCATCGAAGGTGACTATGAATGTTGACTTTGAGCAATATTTGGTATACTTCATCCATCTTTGTGTACTTGGAAAAAGTTGGCTTGATGATGAAGATGTATTGGATCTCATGTTGTATATTGATTTCTAACTGTAAAGCATCTAAGAATGCCTTGCCCATGATATTGCCTTGTATTCCTAATAATTTTGAGCTATCCTTAGCCACAATGGATAGTTTCTTTTTGTAATCAGAAAGCGTCATTAACTTGTCATTTATAACTCTCATACCAGGAAGGCCTTTCTTCTGCAAAGCTTCGATCTTCCTCAAAAATCTTTTCACTCCTGCGTCCATGGTCTAGACCTTTTCCTCTAGCTGTAAAATTAGTCCTCTCTTGGTTAATACCCTATTGACCTCAAGGATGGTCTATGTCCTATATTCAATCTTCAACTACTCTAGCTCCTCTCTGGTTTTGGAATTCAGAAATTTGATAATCTCAGTAGCTTCTGTGGGCATCTCCCCCAGTTTTGCTCTTATCTTCTTGATAGCTTTTTGACTTCTTTGCACTAGCTCGTTTTTCTCGAACATGATTTGTATCATCGGCCATATTTCATCCATGGACTTGGTGATGTCCATCCAGACACTTTATTTGACCTCAGCCAGTGTTTTTCCTACCACTGTTTGCTTCTGAAGCTGTTGCAATTCTTGTTTGAGATGGTCTGATGTTTGTTTTTCCTTGGAGTAGCTAGTTTGGTAAGAAGACTTGAGTTCCTGAAGGTTCTTAATCTCCTTTTTGAGTCTGCTAATCTTCGTCTCTTGCAAATTCATTTCTTCCATGGATTTATACAGTTCAATAGTATTCTCCAGGGTTGTTAGTGGAGTTGCTAAGGGAATTTTTACTACAGATGTTGTGCTCACTCCTGTGAGTGGAACTGCACTCAGTGGAATGACATCCATGGGATTTGACTACTCCTTTTCCTTCACTATTTTTTCCAATTCTGCTTCCATTTCCTTCAACTGTGCATTCTGCTCCATGATGATCTTGAGAACCTCATCTTTTTCCCCTTCTATCTCCGCTATTTCCTTTGCCTGTGAATCTTTTGTTTGTGGAAATTTCAACTATTTCCTTAGAGATGCAATATCAACATTTTTCTTCTTGATCATCTCCTCAACTGCTTTCACATTCGAGGGATCATATCCAATCTTGAGGACCAGTTCTTCCAATGTATTAATCCTATTATCCTTGGCAAAGGATGATATTGTTTCTAACTTCAGTTGAGTCTGGACATTGCTCAGAGATACCTATAACTTGGAGGTGGTAGTAGAAGCATGTGCCAATGTGGAGAAAAGCATTTCTCCAATTTTTCTGTGCAGATCCATTTGATCAGCTGGATGCACATCTTTAGTCTCAAATTCAAATGTTTCCCTCTTGTAATTGGTGATTACTTTTGGGTCTGGCACCTGTTCTTGCAAAAACATCACGTGCATTCTATCCTTCTCAGTGTCGAATGCAGACAATAGTATGTGTTGTGCAGTTGATGTTTGCTTCCAGAACTGAGCATATGTGCTCTTGGTTAGCGTCTGATTTTTCTTTTTCATTAGATCATACTTCTAAAAAATACTCAATTTTGGTCTTGTTTTTCTCGGCTGGTTGACTGGTTGAGTATCTGCAGGCTTCTTGGGCAACACTGTAGTCATGATTTGTTTGTTTCTTGTACTAAAGAGCGATCGATCAACCTCCATAGTTGTAGTGGATTGAATTCCCTTTTCACCAGCCGGGTCAGGTGCTTAACTGATCTTTGGCCTCTTGGTGTGTAATTGGAACTCTTTAGATGATACTTCAATGACGGAAGGTGAAGTGTCCTTCCTGTGCCTTTTCTCCTTGGGAACCTATGGTGTAGTCATCTGAGAGACAGTGACCGAAAGGTCCTACTATTTTGTCTCAACCAGAGTGTTTGGCTCCCATTCTGTTTAGTTGGCGAACTTCTCTATGTCAGGCCTATATGTGTGGACATATGGGATATTCTTATTCTTAACTCTCATCTCTGAAATTATCCCGTGGGGGTCATAATGCCATATGAAGCTAGAAAAAAACTTCATTTCCTTTAACAATCTATCTGCAAGATACCAGATATATAAAATATGCAGAACAGAAACGAAATGCTAGAAATAACAGAATAACAGTGAAATATCCAGCATAATCTTCACAATACACAGAAATGATATACGGAATAGCAACAGAAATAGCACTTGAACAGAAA
>ML794027.1:124303-151197 GCA_009831015.1 Picea engelmannii
GAAGCATCTAGAGGAAGATCCTTCTAGAAGTGGAAGCTTCTATTAGGTCTTCTTACATCCGCCTTATTCTATTTTATTGAAAGGTCTTATTAATATTGACCTTTATTACATCCGAATACATTAATCTACCTATGTGCGGGTTATGACCTTAACACTATCTACTTCCTCCCCGGTGCCTCGGCTATTGCAGATGAATGACCCAATCTGCCCTTTGATTCTGAGCTACTACTTCTTCTTTAGAGACAAAAAATATACGTCATCTGAATTAATCATTTGTCTTATGTATTCCAGGGAAAATATTCTCACAGGAAGATACTTGGGTAACTTGTATGGAGTCCATTCACACCCATACACTCTGATCTCTATATGGTCCTGGTACAGGTACTAGTCTCCCATTTTTGAAAGATCCGAGAGGTGTAGGATCCTCTGAATTTTCTCGTTTATTCTCGGCTTAGGCCTGCCCCTGAGCATGGTCACCACGGGATGGTAGAATTGCTCAATAAATTGTTTGAAACTGAATTCTGTAGAGTTGTGTCTGAGCAACGAAGTTCACGCTGTCATCGCCTGTGGCCTCCCATCCTTGTCCATCTTCTGCATCGAAAAAGAGAATTTGTTCGGTTGAAAGAATAGGAACATGTAAGGAAGTATTGAGGAATACCAGAACATGCCTTCCGTGGTAAAATTTGAGAATTGCTCATGAATGTTTTCTACTAGGAAAGTGTTGTAGTCGAACTACATGGTGGGTTTCTCATCTGTGGAGAATATGGATAGAAAACCCAATATGGGTTCATCCACCCATTGATCTGAAAAATACCCAAGAAGGGAATAGAGAGACGAGATGAACTAGTTCCCCTTCATTGAGAATAGGGATGAAGGATACGAGGGATTTTTAGTGGGGAGTTGAGCGGCCTGTGGGAGAAAAAGTTCGAAAATCAAAGCTCTTTGGGTGAATGATAATTTCTGGTATAGTTCTATGATAATTTCAAGGTTGAAAGGTGAGGTGGATTCGGCTCTGGGTATCTGCATCATCTGATTAATGGTTTCAGGTGTGATGAGGAAAATAATTTCTCCTGATGAGGACACTATGGCTCTCTGGTCAGGGACGTAATGAGCCTGGCCTTTGAGGGAGAATTTGAGGAAATGGTGAACCTGGGGGAAAAGATACAGGGGAAGATTTGACTCCCAGAGCCCAATTTTTTCGCTCTGGTCAAGGAAAACCTCTTTGAGACATGACTGCAAGTCCACGAAGTCAAACTTGCATCTGGTGTCTATGATTAAATGGTCTTTGTTGGCCAGATGAATCATATCAAGGTTGACAGGGGGCAGGAGGAAAGGATTTTCCTCAGCTTATGTTGTTTTTTATTTTGGCGCAATCACTATAAAAATACCTGCAAATCAAACAATAATTAGTGGGGATGATGGTGGATTTGGATAATTGACTGTAACGGAGAGGAAAATGGGGATAAATTCGTTGGTGCAGCGATAGGGTGAATAATGAGGGAAAGAATGGTGAAGGTAGTTTTTGAGAAAACGGATACCCATTGGGCGCGAGAGATAGGTCAGTAGGTTAACGGATAGGTTAGCCAATAATAAATGGCCAACGGGTCGTCTAGAGGGTGAGATGGCAGGTGACAATGACTGAAGAATACGGCTGGGTGACGTGGAGGGAGTTGATTGGGGAATAACCATGGTGAGAGGACTTGTAAAGGGAGAACAAGGGGAATGGACTGACAGAGTAATGAGATGTGACCTCTAAGGGAAAAATGTGGATAATGACATCATGGGGTGACAAGGTATGTCAGACCTTGGGAGGTGGTGGGAGTTTGACCTAATAGATTCCTGCCATGTAAAGATAAGGGGCCCGCCAGAAAACAATCCATTCCAGACCCCCTCCCTTCGTTAAAATTAGAATGGTCGAGGGGGTCTAAAAACAAATATGAGCCATCCATTAGCACACTTGCTCTTGGACCGTAGATCTGTGCGCGCTATTTAACCATCATTCCAGACCCCCCCCCCCACCATTAAAGGAGAATGGTCGGGGGGTTCCGAAATCCAATCTAATCCATGGATCTGAGCGCGAACATCTGAGCTATTCATATATATGCCTTTGTTATTTCCGATTCTGAACACCCCCCCCCTCACTATTAAAGGTAGAATGGTCGAGGGGGTCTAGAAAAACCTATCAACCGTAGATCTGGGTGCCCACTCTCTGGTCGTTCATCTATGAGTTGTGCTTAACTTTGAGTGCGAAGGCATATGTGCTCCAAAAAACTTGGGATACGTGCATATTATGGGTTTTCCCAAGCTTTTTCATGTTTTTATCACCAAGGGGTTAGACATCAATCCTTTTAAACCTCAGAGATATGGTTCAACATTGATCATCATGCTTGTTTTATTGATATAAAGCAAACTACCCTATGCTCTAACCTAATTACCTATGACAATTAGCCCAAAATAAACTGTTGGACTAAGAAATTACTCTATCCTAGGGTTATCTGACCAAGATTAGGTAGTTTGGTCAAATTTATTCACTAACTAACCTAAATCACTTGGCTAAGATTAAATAGTTTAGCCAATCTTATTCACTACTCCTATCAACATCAATTTAAAAGAACTTGGTCATGCTTGAACAGTATGGACCAAATCATTGTTATTGCATGGGGCTCTATTTAATTTCTTTTATGCCCTCTTTTATTTATTTTTCTTCTTTTCTTTTCTTTTTCTTTTTCTTTTCTTTTCTCAAATTATTTGCAGAATGGAAAAACATTTGACAAACAAAAACACTTAAAGAGATAACATTTCAGTCACCAGTTGATCCTATAAATTATAGGGTTATAACACAAAGGAACCCTCATTATTTATAGTCATGGCCACATGGGATTCCTTCAGGGATGCTATTAAGGAACAATAATACCCTGTCAGAAGTTATGACAACTTATATACCAAATGGACCACACTATAGAAAGAAAGAGACCAAGCAGTTCCAGATTTCACAAATATCTTCCATACCTTGTGCACCAAGCTAGGTATCAAAGATTTAGAGCGACATCTAGTGCTAAAGTATCACGGTGCTCTGCATAGATACATCCAGACCGAAATGGAATTTCTAGACATCTCATCCTTGGGCACGGCCTACCGATATGCCGTCAAAATCAAGCAGAAGATCAAACAAAAGACACGGCAATTTAGGCCTGCGAACCCCTCACAACAAAATCCAGGAAAGGGTGGCCCCAACCCACAGAACAAAGGATAGAGAAAATATGGACAGTATCAGGACAACTAGTCCAGGCCGCAAGTAAAGAAGGACACTGGAAAGATAAAGAAAGATACCAGGAAGTGGTGTGACTTCCATAAGATCCCTTGGAATAACACTACTGATTGTCGCTCAAAGCAGTCACTGGTGGCCGAAGTGAAAGCCTCTGAATCAGATGTGAAGTCTGACTTTGAGACCGAACTAGAAAGGGGAAGATGGATCATTGACGCAGAAACTAGTGCCACTGTTTCTACCACCAAGATCCAGCCTGGTGAACCATACGATCCAGAAGAAGGAGAGCATCTCTTCCATTCGCAAATGTGGGTAAAAAGAACCTCACCGCACTTCATCATTGATAGCAGTAGCCAGAAGAACCTCATCTCTACAGAGGTCATCAAGAAGTTGGCCCTTCCCAGAACTCCTCACCCACAACCCTACACCATTGGATGGCTCCGCCAAGGAAGCGATCTTCACATCAGCCAATAGTGTCGACTGTCATACGGCATGAAGCCCTTCAAACATGAGGTGTCATGTGATGTTTCTCCTATCAAAGTTTGTGATGTTATTTTGGGCCAACCTTACTTATGGAAACGTCATGTTGTATATGAGTCTAGGCCTCGTAGTGTTATTATTACTTTGAACATGAAATTGTACAGGATACTTGAGGCAGTCCCACCTAGTGTTATTTCCTTGATGTCTTCTAAGCAATGCAGGAAGGTCATCTCTCAGATGAGGAAGTTTGTCTTCTTCATGATTTGCTCTCAGAATAAGAAAAATATCACAGCCACATCTAGGGTCTCTACGACCGACCTCTCCACACAGTAGAAGCAAGTAGATAAGGTCGTGGAAGAATATTCGAATATCTTCTCCTCACCTACTGGGGTACCTCTAAACTGTCAGGTCAAGCACCCCATCAATCTAACTATTATAACCCTAAATTGCACCACATATGCTTACCTGGCATCAGGCCAACTCATATCCCTTCATTGCCAAAACATCTATTGAACAACCTCTTTGAAAATCCTTTTAGGTCAAGGCCCATGCGCCCTAACCCACTAATGCACGTGTGTGCACACTGGCAGGCCTACTACAACCCGCATGTAACTAACAAAACACAAAAATAGGAAAGTTGTCGACGGGAAAAAAAGATATGGGTCAGTTAACTGAAACTCCCGGCCATGCATGGCCGAGGGTTCGTCCAAAACCCTAGCTCCTTCTAGCCTATAAAAGAAGGGGTAGGGGTACCATTTGGAAGAGGAAAAATTATAGCGAAGAAACTCTGCCCATTTGTCGAATCCATTGTCCCAACCCTTTAGCCTTTCCTCAAGACAAAGGAGAATTAATGCAAAGCAGTTGGAGGACAAAAGAAGAGGAGGAGCCCAGGATTAGGATCAAGGAGCGGTGGCTGGTCTCGACTTTGATTGTAAGTTGATTCATTTTGAAAATAATAAAAGAATACTTTTCCCGTCCCAATGCATGAGTTATCTATGATTTGTTTAATTTATGCTTAATTTCTAACCCTCAAGTAGAAAAATAGCATGCATGCATAGTGGTTCGTCTTGATTGTAGGATTATCTTTGGAAGGAGCAGAGCAAGCAAGCTGGAAAAGCGCAACGGAGGATCTACACCAAAGATCAATGAAAAGGTTAGTAGTTCCTTCTCATGCATGTATTGTGAAAGAGGGGTTTAAGTTTTGGGTGGTAGGTTAAAAAGTAATTTCTTTACGGTCAAAATCTGCATGCAAGTCTGACCCTAGTTTGCTAGTCCATAGGGTATTTTTCCCAACAACAGAGTTGGCGACCATACTGGGGAAGATAGTCTTTAGGGTTTCCGGATTTAGTTGAGTTTTTGGGTAGTTTAAGAGATTATATTTTTTGTTTCTTTGCCTGTCTTTTTCTGTAAAGCCTGAGCTAGCAGGGAGCTTGGTTCTTTATACCAGTTTTCCCTGACTGTTGCTTGACGGAAATTGTCGGGACACATAGAAGTACACGCGGCCTGCAGAAGGCCTGCATGCATGTACCTACGCCCTAATCTCTTACAACCCGCATGTGAACGCTAGCTGTGGAGGTTTCAGTAGCATGTAGGATTTTAGAGAGCTTCAGAGGCAGTCCTCCTCTTCCCTGTCAGAATTATACATTCTCAGGGGGTTTTCTAGATCCTGACTGAGTCTTGTTGGTTCACAGTATTGTCTCAGTTTGTCTTGTTGTGTTTAGTTATTGCTTGCAATTACTTTTCTTTTCTGTTAGAAGAAGCATCTAAGCCTTCAAGGGACCCTGGTTGTCAATACCAAAGGCCTCTTCTGGGTCTGGGATGCCTATTTTTATTTTTCTGTCTTAGAATTTATACATACACGTGGCCTGTACAAGGTCAGACCCCGTGTACACGCATCCGGTTTCAACTCTACACGCGTTCGCACGCGTGTGGTTTCAGTGACAGTAGCGTGCTTGACAGGCTGCTTTTTAATCAAGGTGGGGTAGTCATCCCCTCTTTTGGTGAGAAGTATTGCTCTTGGGTGTTTAAGTCTAGGGTTGAACAGTCAGTAGGTTAGGGCCTCTTACCCTTAGCCTATGTTTTCTTAGTTGATAGTTGATAGAAAAGATAAAAAGTTTTTTTTTTTTTTATGGTTTTTAGACAAGCGTAAGAGTCTTTGCTTTCTTGATTGTCATTGGGTGTCTTTTCTCTGATTCTTTGTGATCCGTTCTTTAAGCCAAAAAAAAAAAAATCTTGGTTTTAGGCTTGTCGATATTTTCATTTTGTTGCTTGATTAGCACGTAAATAAATAAATAAAAAAAGAAAAAAAAAATCTTTTCATTTTCTTGTTTGTTTGAAGATTGTGTTTCTGCATCAATAGCTAGGGAGAAGTCTTTTTGTTCATAATTTTTTTGCAGTGCATTTAGAGCATAAGTAGTTCGTAGTTGATCAAAATTCCTTTATGTTTGCTGCATGAAATCTTAGAAAAATTGAAAAGAAAAAGAAGTCTTTCTTTGTGAAAAGTTGTTGATTTTTGCATTTAGTAAAAGTCTTTTGTTTCCAGCTTTTTCATTCGTTTTTGCTTTGAGTCTTTACACATCATCAGTTTCACCTTCATACCCCATGACGTAAAAAATCCCATAAAATAAATGATAATTTAAAATCTATTAGACTTTTTGTTTGTAGGGTTCACAAACTAGTTCAGGACTAGGGCCTTGGATTAGGTTGGAGAGGAAACTCTCCAAGGCCATTCAAAACCAAACATTGGAGTCTGTGATAGGGAATGTAGAAGTCTAGTTTCATGGAAGTTATTCGGGACCCCCCTCTAACACAGGGGATAAACACGAGGTCGCATGAGGAAAGGTAGCGGAGATAATCCCTCCAAAGTCAGACCAAGCATAGTGGAGAACACATATCGAGGGCTTGTTTTGGGATTCCGTCGTTTGCATTTGCCATGGGGCTTCGTGGGTATTGAATCTGTTCAAGGTCCTCAGTTGTCTTCTGGACCATTTTCTCTCGATACCCTTGACAAGTTTCGGGCTTGATACCCTGCTCATTGTGATCTACCCGACTTTCGACTGTACCCTCCTGGTGACTGTTCACGTGCTGGCAAACTAGTTGCCAATCTTTTTAGGGACATATACAGGTGACTGTGGGGGTATACCACGGTACCTAGGACAGAAATTAGGCCACTCTTTGTAGAGTATACCTAGAGGGTGCTTCTATGTTCGAGTTGCACTTGCACTGGTAAGTTTCTCTAGTGTTGTTTGTTGTAACTGTTCTTCCAACTAGTTTAGTGTTTGCTTGACTTATCTCTTAGGGGCTTCTTTTTAGTGTGTGTTACTGTTTGAACATATAGAATACCTTAGCGTGTCTTGGATCTTCTCACACAGTGGAGGATCCTAATCTCCACCGGTAACGAAGGCTTCTGGGCCTGCCGCCGGTTATACTAGAGCCAGCCCCGCCACCATTGAGGCGGAAGCTAGACCAACAAGGGTCTTTCGAAGCGACCGGGTTACAGACCATTGTGCCCAAATAACTCCCGGAGGAATCAACCACCAATCATGGTTCAGTTGAAACCCCAACCACTTATACTTGGCCACAAGTTATTGTACCAATTCAATTTTACGAACGTTTGTCAGTGCCTCACACAGCTATGGAAACAAAAATTGTTACTTCCTCTGGGAATTCTTCCATTCCCATCATCATTTCTACCATAGGAGAAGCATCTCCTAACTTTCTATCGACGGTCTGAGACACTATGGTCTCAGTCGCAACTACGTCACATAGTGGACCGATCCCATCTATCATGGCAGCCACAACTCCCTTCACACCTAGTGCGATAGGCCCTCTGTTTTCATATGGTATGCCTAGTTCAGGTACAAGTCTTGCACTCACTTACTCCACTTTACAGACTTTGGGTCTAGGGGCAGGGAGCTCTAATGCTCCTCTGCAAGGTCAAATTGGGGGCATTCCTGTCCCTTTTAAGACTTTTCCCTACGCTGGAGGTCATATCTCTCCTTCATCCCCTTCGCTTGGTGGTATGCATCAGCAGTCCATCGGGCGGCCTGCACACACTAGTTCATTTGGAGCCAAGAGTCAAGGAACACCTGTGCAAACTATGCCAGTCGGTTTGTCACTRTTTGTTTGGAATGGGACATTTGGTAACAACACTTTTGCATCCACTGCTTTCCCGTCTGGGGGCACTCCCATTTTTGGACAGTCTACTCCGGCGCAGGGTACTATTCCTGTGCCGGGGGCACATATAGCAGGACCTTGGAACTCAGGACAAGGATCTGTTCCCTCCTCTGGAATGTCGTTCTGGGGTAATTCTTTCCACAGTCAATGGAACCCTGGACAGACTTCTATGCCTCTCCCATCAGGACTGGCATGGGGTAATCCTTCCCAAATTCCTTCAAACGCTATGCATGCCCAACATCCTATGTCCTTTATGGGGAATCAGCCAATGATGTCTCCAAAGATGCAAAATCCTTACATTGGTTAGGGCCATGGTTTCTACCAGAAACTGGGCCAGCAACCAAACTTTTCCCGACAACCTGGTGCCAGTCAAACTCTAGGACCCTTTTTCCCAGGCTATCAGCAGCAACCCAAACTACCATTCCTGGCAATGTTACACTTGCCATATTTGACAAGGTTTTTAAATGATCCAATTTGTCATGATCCACGTTGGCCTCCCATGCCAATGAAGTTGCCTTCAGACATTCCAAAGTTCGAGGCCAAGCCTAACGAAGATCCAGGTGATCACGTGACTACCTTCCATCTTTGGTGTTCATCTAACTCATTGAAAGATGACTCCGTTAAGTTGCAATTGTTTCAACGTACTCTTATCGGGAGTGCTGTGAAATGGTACATTGATATTGATCTTTCAAGATACTCTTCTTTTGGTGAACTGGCCATGGCCTTCCTTAACCATTTCCAGTTACCTATGAGATACGACGTTGGCACAGAGTTGCTCGCCAATTTTGAACATACAACAACAGACCATATCTCTGATCATATCCGAGAGTGGAGACGCCGGAAGAGTCTAATTAAAGTACAAGTCCCACCATCATTCCTTCTTGAGTGGTTCCTTAAGTCTCTGGTCCCATAGTTATCCAAAGACGTTGCAACTTCTGGGGTTTTCTCCGAAGAAGATGCCATCATGAGGGCTCAACAGTTTGAGCTTATCTATTCTCAGTCTGGTTTATTATACAACATCCTTTCGGATGCACCATGATTCATACTGGATAACACTAGATAGAGAGTTGGACCACATGCCGATGGTATTGTTGGTTCAGGCCAAACCAAGCCTGCTGAGCAATTGACAAAACAATTGCAACAGTTATCTATACAACACTCAGTGGCCAACCAGACTACTGCTTTGGCTGCTCCTCCTACCCAAACGCCGGAAGTACACTCTGTGCAGTCAACTAACCTAAAGGCCTCCCAGCAGCCTGAAGAGAAGAAAAAACAATGAAAGAAGGGTAAGGGGGAGAAAAAACCCACTGATAATGCTGGCGAGGGCACCACGGAAAAATGAAAGGTGAGGTATCTGTGCAACTTGTGTGCAGAAGACCACCCAACCCATGTTTTTCCTCCACTTGCAGAGGCCCAAAATTTTGTCACACAACAACAACAAGATGTGTTGACTAATCCCTTTCAGCATGGGCAAAATTTGACTCAAGCCTCTACAAGTAGGGAAGAGGGTAGCCAAGAAACCTTCCCTCCTCCAAATAATTCCTCATCCGTGAACGTATATATGGTTAAGGGTGATGCTTTAATAACAACTAGAGCACACGACTATAGTAAACCAAGCACTTCTGAGAAGGGAAAAGAAGTTGAACTCCCATCTCTTCCTCTACAGATTGAGAGGACGTTGGGTGAAACAATGACACGCATTCCAAAGGGTACATTTAAGAAAGCTTCTCACAACCCAAACGTAAGGGCCACCCAGAATTACTCTGTGGTGGAAGATTTATCACAAACCCCTTATGTGATGTCCGCTTTGGAGGTCCTCCAAAGATGCCCTGCTCAAAGGAAAGCCTCGTTAACTGCTTTAGGCTCTACTGAGACTTGTAACCCAGGTACCATCATGCTAGATACAACTGACTTAAAACCTCATCTGCCTTACCACGTAGCATTTCAGATAGTAGTGGCTCATCCCATGAAAAATTTTACACGCAATATCTTTCGCACAGTGGTCGACGAGGGTGCCTCGACATGCGTTATGTCATTAGCATGTTGGAAGGCCATTGGCCAGCCCACTTTGTCTCCATCACCTACTCTCCTCACTGCATTCGATGGTCGTTCTTCCCCATCGCATGGCATCATTCCTTCTTTCCCTGTGCAATTAGGAGGGAAGACTATGTGTGTCGAGGTAGACGTATTCGATGCCCCCCTCGACTATAATCTCTTGTTAGGTCGTAGTTGGACTTATGCTATGTAAGCTGTGGTTGCTATAGTTTTTGATTCTTGTTGTTTCAACACGAGGGTCGGATAGTGACCATCGATCAATTGTCCTTCTCTAGACCTGACCCAGCTTTGGGGGCATCCACGGTTCCCATGATTGATAATCCTCAAGCTGATGTCGTTAACGTAGGAGTTGGTTTGTGCCCATATTTGATGGGTACTTTCGATTACCCACCTCCTCACGATGACATCAAATTTATATCTAATCACCATAAGGTTGAGATTTTTCAAGTTTCGTCATTCCGCACGACCTACTTTGAGGATCCTTGGATTCTTCCTTCCCCATCAGCCACGATGGATGAGATAGGGCACTCAGGCATGTTCATGTCCTTGTCGGCTGCTGAAGTAGCATACTCTTTAGTCTAGCAAGCTTTAGCTAACCCTGATCCGACACCTGCACAAGAGTTAGATCCACTTCTAGAGCCTATTTGGGCTCAGGGTTCTCTTGCTAACATCAATTCATTAGACTTAGTCTTGCCTTCTGACGAAGCAGTAATCGAAGCAATGACTAGACCGAACAAACCTTGGGAGGATATTCATCACATATCATATTTTCTCCCAAAGTTAAGCCGAATCAAAGCAGGAGAATTCACCGTGACTATGACTGGAGATAGGTCTTGTCATACTAATCCCTTAGCTACACACAAGATCTATGCTGAGGATAATATGGAAACCATTGCTAAAATGATACCTATCAATATCTCTAGAACCCCTGGCGTCGTAGACAATGTTTTCGTCAGAGCATACAGCTCCCCCGAGGAGATGCCAGGCATCGACCCACAAAGATTCTATCATGAGCTAACTTTGTTGTTTTTCAAGCTCGCTTTGAGATCCGAAAGCAACATCCGGCGAGACTGCATTTATGCTTTTCAATCTCATCTAGATTAACTGAGAAAAGTAACCATTATGGAGTCTTCTGTAAGCTCTTTTCAGACTCCTTAAAAATAAAACGATTGTCGAGCGATCTTGTGACCTTTCACGCTAGTTAAACTAAAATTTGAAGTCACGTCTATCCGACGGTAGTTTACCCCTTTTTCGGTCCAGACGGTCAACTTTACGAACAAAGGAATACTCTATTGAATTCCCATTATTTAGAAGAGTGTCCTCAGGTATAATTTTATTCCTTTTTCGGGCCTGAGGGACTAAATTTACGAAAAAGAAACCCCCACGGAGTCCATAGTTAAGCTCTTTTCAGACTCCCTAAAATTGAAAAGATCGTCGAGTGACCTTATTCTTTCACACTCATTAAAATGGTCCAGAAGAACATACCTGACGGAGTCCATAGTTGCGCTTTTTTCAGACTCCTTAAAAATGAAAAAATGGCTGAGTGATCTTGTCCGTGTCACACTCGTTAAAATGGTTTTGAATTGACGTCTACTCGACGCTAGTTTAACCCTTTTTCAAACTGACTAGACTATTGTCGAAAAAGGTACCCCATTGGAGTCTCCTTTTATGCTTTTTCAGACTCTCTAAATATGAAAAACCACCGATCTTACCTTCTCTAGGCTCGTTAAACTTACATCGAAGGATGTTACCATTGTGTGTTCTATCAACTGCATTTGCATACCTTACCCATCAGCCTTGTAATAGTTTTCTTCTGCGTCTTAACACCTTTGGCCACTGGAGGATTTTTTCCTGAGTATCATTTCCCCATAACATCAGTCTTGTCCTTGTGCCTTGAACTTGTATGTTTGCAGTACTCGTTCCTCCATTGTAACGTAATATTCCTTTATTCTTTTTCAAAAATCATCAAAAAGAACAAAAAAATCAAATATACCCCAAAAAGAGGATGGGAAAAGTATTTTCTTTATTGGCAGCATAATGAGTCGCCCTTGGATGAAGCACATTTTTCCATTTGATCATCAGACTATGGGATGTAGTACGACCTTAGGAATTTTTTTCTCACTATATAGAGTTGTGTCCTCCACCGTTTGGTTACTCTTCCAGACATATGGAGAGTTTGCGTTACCTCCTGCTTCGTAGACTTATGATTAACAGATATGTTGCCTGAGTCTTATCACTTGTCGTGCTATTATCCAAGGGAAGTTTGTCACTGAGCCTGATTCGACCCCTCTGTAATTGGTCTCTTGTCCGCATACCTGGCCATCCTAAACATCCAATCAAGTCTTTGCTTGAAATCACTGAAGCCTTCAGTCCGATCATCAAGATTATCAATTCCATAACCGACGAGCCGTCGAAGACCTCTGGGTAGTGCAGTCGTACACTCATATTACACTCCTACCCGAGTTTTAGAAGATTTTGAAGTTGTTTCTCGAGCTTTGAAGTACAGCCATCAGGCCGAATCAACTTCTGGGAGATGGATACTCTATATGTATATCTTTCTGATTTCGATATGTAGCTCCGCTACATATTATTCGTGGCTACTCTTTATAGTTATTTGACATGGATCTACAGTGTATTTGATTAGTAGCCATGGTTCTATTTTATCCTAAGCATGGGTATGCCCGCCTCGGTGAAACATTTGTTATTTTGCAGACGACACCTCCTGGTTCCTGGTTCTTGGGCTCACTCATTCAACATATCAGTATAGATTGGTAAAATATTGGTAATGTATTTTGGCCATCAGATGCTCTTCTGACCTCACACATTAGGGGGCATATGTTATAACCCTAAATTGCACCACAGATGCTTACCTGGCATCAGGCCAACTCATATCCCTTCATTGCAAAAACATCTGCTGAACAACCTCTTTGAAAATCCTTTTGGGTCAAGGCCCACGCGCCCTAACCCACTACTGCACGTGTGTGCACACTAGCAGGCCTACTACAGCCCGCGTGTACCTAACAAAACACAAAAATAGGAAAGTTGCCGATGGGACAAAAAGATATGGGTCAGTTAACTGAAACTCCCAGCCATGCATGGCCGAGGGTTCGTCCAAAACCCTAGCTCCTTCTAGCCTATAAAAGAAGGGGTAGAGGTACCATTTGGAAGAGGAAAAATTATAGCGAAGAAACTCTGCCCATTTGTTGAATCCATTGTCCCAACCCTTTAGCCTTTCCTCAAGCCAAAGGAGAATTAACGCAAAGTAGTTGGAGGACAAAAGAAGAGGAGGAGCCCAGGATCAGGATCAAGGAGCAGTGGTCGGTCTCAACTTTGATTGTAAGTTGATTCATTTTGAAAATAATAAAAGAATACTTTTCCCATCCCAATGCATGAGTTATCTATGATTTGTTTAATTTATGCTTAATTTCTAACCCTCAAGTAGAAAAATAGCATGCATGCGTAGTGGTTTGTCTTGATTGCAGGATTATCTTTGGAAGGAGTAGAGCAAGCAAGCTGGCAAAGAACAACGGAGGATCTACACCAAACATCAGTGAAAAGGTTAGTAGTTCCTTCTCATGCATGTATTGTGATAGAGGGGTTTAAGTTTTGGGTGGTAGGTTAAAAAGTAATTTCTTTACGGTCAAAATCTGCATGCAAGTCTGACCCTAGTTTGCTAGTCCGTAGGGTATTTTTCCCAACAACACTAACCCATGGTGCACCACTTCCCAATGGGCCAGTCTACCATCGCTCTCTATTAGAGAATGAGAAGATCAAGAGACAAATCCAAGAACTTCTCCACAAGGGGCACATCTATCCCATTTCATCACCTTACGGGGGCCCAATCATGTTGGTATAGAAGAAATATGGAACCTGGCGACTCTGCATTGATTATCGTGCTCTAAATAAAATCATAATCAGAAACCGGTACCCGATTCCCCGAATCGACAACCTCCTTGATCAACTCATAGGGGATAAATACTTCAGTAAGATTTCTCTGAATTCTGGCTACCACCAGGTCTCGATAGAATAGATATATGTATGGAAGACCACCTTCAAGTCAAAGGAAGACCTTTTTGAATGGTTTTTCATGCCCTTTGGTTTGAAAAATTCTCTAGCCACTTTCATGAGGATCATGGACGACGTCATGCAACCATTCACCAATAATTTTGTAGTGGTGTATATGGATGACATTCTCATTTACAACAAGATTTGGGTCGAACACTTGCAGCATATTCAACAGGTTCTACACACCCTGCAACAACACAAGCTATATGACAACTTGGAAAAATGATCCTTCAGCATGGACAGGGTCCATTACCTAGGCTACATCATTGGTCAGCATGGTGTTCATGTGGATCCAGCCAATATCCAAGTCATCCGTGACTGGCCAGCTCCAGCCACACTCACTGAGCTTCGGAGCTTCTTGGGCCTTGCCAATTTATACCGCAGGTTTGTGTTGGGATTCTCCCATATTGCATGGGCCCTCAGCCAAATCACCAGGGGTGGTGGTAAGGAAAAATTTGTGTGGGTCTAGTCTCAACAAAAAGCATTCGATGATTTGAAGCAACTCTTTTTCTCATTCCCATTACTTTCACTACCAAACCTGTAGCATCCCTTTGAAATCGAGACAGATGCTTCAGACTATGTTGTGGGCATCGTTCTCACTCAGCACGGCCACCCCGTGGCCTATCATAGTGAGACACTATCCAATGTTTTCTGTAAGTACCCTACTTATGACAAAGAAATGTACTCCATTTTGCAATCCTTCCACCAGTGGAGACATTACATTCTTGGGAAGGAGACAGTCATCCACACTGATCATAAGACACTATAGTTTATGCAGACATAAGGAAAATTGCAAAATGACCACCATCAAAAGTGGTCCACATACTTGAAAAAATTCCACTTCAACATCAAGTATAAAACAGGAAGAACCAATCACATCGTTGATTGCCTCAACAGACCACCAATTGCGGCACTCACCATGGTGCTAGACTCTTGCAGCCATGAGACCTTTGGATGGCCCCAACTCTATGAGACAGACCTGAACTTCGCCACCACCTACCAAATGTTGGGTGCAAACATAGTTGTCGATAATTTCTATCTTCAGGATGGGTTGTTGTGTCATCTAGGACATATCTATGTTCCATCAAGAGAGAGAGCGAAGATGATCTGGGAAGCCTACTACAGTCGGGTGGTAGGACACTTCTGCATCAAAAAGACAGTGGCGATGCTACAAAAACATTTCTACTAGTCGAAACTCTGACAGGAGATCAACAAGTATATCAGGTCTTGCACTACCTGCACTATTGCCAAGCCAACCACTAAGAAATGGGGCTTGTACACCCCTCTTCCTACTCCTGATAGGCCATGGGAATCCATCTCAATGGACTACATATCGGGCCTCCCATCCACCAAGTGGGGAAATGACTATGTTTTTGTGGTTGTTGACCGCTTTTCTAAGATGGCAATTCTGGTTGCCTGCAAGAAGAGCATCACAACAGAGGCCACTGCCAAGCTCTTCTTTGAATGGGTCTGGGTACATTTTGGACTCCCATAAACCATTTTCTTATATAGGGACATTCGATTTCTCATCACATTCTGTTCAAGCCTCTGGTCGCTATTGGAAACCAAGCTAACCAAATCCACAGCCTTCCACCCCCAGACACATGGCCAAACCGAAGTCGTAAATCGAATGGTATGAGAGCCTTTCCTATGTCCATCATAGATACAACTGAGCCTTGCATATCTCAACTGCCCACAACCCCTTTCAGGTGGGGTTGGGATTCTAACCATTGGGTCCCATAGATGTTGCACTTCCCCTTGCGGTCAACTCGACCAACTCATCTCATGTTCCAACTGAAGCTGACAAAGCCACCTGGTTCATTGAGAAGATCCAACACATCCGCTAACAGGTTTAGGATATCCTACAGAAGTTCAATGACAAGTACAAACAACGCCATGATCAACATCGGGTGCCACATAAGTTTCAAGTGGGAGACAAAGTTTGGTTGCACTTGCAGAAAGAATGCCTTACAAGACCCCATCGGAAGCTTCACCCACTCTTTTATGGGTCATACACCATCACGAAGGCAGTGGGGGATAATTCTTTTGATCTCAACATTCCTCCTTTCCTTGGCTTGCACCCAGTGTTCAACGTGGATCTCCTTTGCCCTTATTTCCCACCATTATTGGACACCTCAGGCATAGCAGAACAATTGAAACCAATATATATCAACCCTAAATGCATCCAATAGGCATCCAATGATCATATTGTGGACACACAGATCAACGGAACTCGACAGCAAAGGATCGAGCATTATCGATTCATCAAAGTAGGGCATCTCCTGCACCAAGGCAAGTGGCTCACCCGGGGCCAAATTCAACAGAAATTTCCTCATCTGATTGGGGAACTCAATGAAATGGAGACCATTGCTTCCTAAGGATGGAGGATTGATACATATGGATATCAATGGCCACCCACCTTTTCCAATTGGCTCAAAACAATTTTCTAGCAATTTTGGCAATTTACCATTTTTAGCAGTTTTCACTTTCGGGGCCATTTTGAGGGCCTAAATGAAGGTTTTTTGGGATTGAGCTTCTCAATAATGGCCTATAGCATGATTGAGGCCCCAAAATGAATCTCCTCAATGATACCTTTCCAACAGGCTATCATTCTCCTAAAATGGATATCGTATGCAAAAGTTACGACCCCGAGAAGTTAATGTACTAACTTACCCAAACGGGGCCCACATGACTTTTGGCGCTTCATCTCCTAGGGTTAGGTTTTTGGATGTCTAGGGTTTTTGACATTCCTTTTTATTGTAAAATTCCTTCAAAGCCTCATTGTAATCATCTTCTTTTGAATGAGCACAGTCGTCACATCTCTTCTCATAGATAAGCCACCACCATTTCAGCAAGCTTGTTTCCGCTACATTTTACAGTTTCAGCTTATTTCATTATTGAATAGAAAACCAGTTTTACTGTATCTCTATTATTAGTGTTAAGATTCTATTAATAATCTGCATTCATTTCGTTCTTATCATAAAATCCAGATCATTAACTCAAAGAATCAAGGCTAATGTGCCACTCTGGTGATGATACCAAGGCAAGGTCGAATTAGCATGGTGATGATCCCAATGTTGCATGGTGATGATCCCAATGCAACATCTAAACTCAAATCAAATAATCAAACTAAAGTTTCAACTGAAAGAGAATATTCTTTAGGTGGAATATTCTCTCCTAAAATATAGGAGAGTGTATAATGACTAATTATGACTAATAAACAAATAAAAACCTTAGGAAAAAGAAATCCTAGGTGTGTATGAAGTAACTCCAACACCCCCTCTGAACATCACTATGGTGAAAATAAAGATTAGGTCCCAACAGCGAGGCCATGTTAGGTACCCAAGTACAAAAGATACACTGAAAATAAAGTGAGGAAAGAGGGAAAAACCCCCCCTCAAGATACAATGTATGTAAAAAGAAGAACTACAGTTTCTAGGCAATTGTGTCCTTCACTCCAAGACGACCTCGTAGAGATTGGAATTTCCACTCAGTGAAGGTCTTGGTGAAAATGTTTGTCATCTGTTCTACTGAAGGATAGAACTGTAAGTCGATGATCCCCTCATGTACTAAGTCCTGGATGTAGTGCATGTGGATATCGATGTGCTTTGTCCATTGCCTCTGAACTAGATCTCTGCAAAACTTTAGAGTGCTCTGGTTGTCACACCAGATGATGATAAACCGATGAAACTGAATGCCCAACTCAGTGAGAAAATTTTGTAGCCACATAGTCTGAATGGTTATGTTAACTAACCTTCTGTACTCTGCCTCGACTGAAGATAGAGCAATGGTAGCTTGCTTCTTGCTCGACCAACAGATAGGCCTGGAACCAATACTGAGTGAGTAACCGAATGTGGACTTGCGATCAATGCTATCGCCATCCCATTCAGAATCAGTAAAACTAATGAGATCTAATGTAGAGTCTGCTACATATTGAATCCCAAAGGTGATGGTGCCCTGTACATATCAAAGGATATGCTTTGCAACTTTCCAATGTATCTCATGCATCTCCTGCATGAACCTGGAAACTGTGCCAACTACATATGAGAGGTCTGTTCTGGAGTGTGTGAGATACAACAAGCACCCCACTAGTTGTTTGTACAGTGTTTTGTCAACCAGTGGAGTCTCTCCGCCATCCTCAAGTTTGACTATTGATAGGAAAGGATTCAAAGCAGACTTGCATTCTTTCATGTGAAATCTCTCGAGGAGATCTCATGCATACTTGGCTTGAGACATTTTGATGCTTGATGCATCCTGACTGATCTCAAGTCTAGGGAAGAAGTGTAGTGGACCCATTTCCGTCATCAAAAACCTGTCATGAATAATCCTCTTGACTGCAGAAATTGCTGAAGTCGAGCAATCGGTGATTAGCAAATCATTGACATACAGAACTTAAAGTAGAAGTGAATCAACCATCCTGATCATGTATACATTTGGGTATTATTTACAATGTACAAAGTTTTGTGACAATAGGTAGGAGTCCATCTTGTCATACCAGGCCCTCGAAGCCTGCTTGAGGCCACAAAATGAATTCTTCAGTTGACAGACCAAAGATGAGCCCTGCATAAATCCTTGGGGCTGCTCCATGTAGATATCCTTAGAGAGATCACCATGAATAAATTCATTCTTCACGTCCATATGATGGACTTCCCATCCCTTGGTGGTCGCAATAGCAAGGGACAATCGAATGGAATCCATATTCACTACTGGAGCGAAGGTCTCATCATAGTCAATACCATGAACCTACTAAAATCCTTTGGCAACAAGCCTGGCTTTATATTTACTGATTTGTCCATCTGTTGCGCTCTTGGTCCTGTAGACCCATCTGCATCTGACAATTTTTCTCCCAAAAGGAAGGGGAACCAGATCCCAAGTCTGGTTCTCAAGGAGGTGTTATAACCCTAAGTTGCACTATCCCTGCTTACTTGGCATCAGGCCTACTCATTGCCTTTCCTTGCCAAAGCCATGCTGAACAGACTCTTCAAAAACCTCCTAAATCAAGTAACCCACGCCCTAACCTAGCACTGGGCGCGTTGGGACGCTAGCAAGCCTTCTGCAGCACGTGGGTGAACGCTGGCTGGCCCACTACAGACCGCGTTTACCTAACAAAGCAAAAAATCAGGAAAGTTTCCGCCGGGACGAAGAGCTTTTTGTCAGTTAACTAGAACTCCCAGCCATGCATGGCTGAGAGTTCGCCAAAAACCCTAGCTCCTTCTAGCCTATAAAAGGAGGCGTAGGGGTACTATTCAAAGGAGGAAAAATCATAGCAAAGAAACTCTGCCAAATTGCCAAGTCCGTTTTGTCCCAACCCTTTAGCCTTGCCTCAAGATTTAGGAGGAATTCATGCAACAGCAGTTGGAGGACAAAAAAAGAGGAGGAGCCCAGGATCAGGATCGAGGAACGGTGGCCGATCTCAAAAAATCATTGTAAGTTGATTCATATTGATATTAATGAAAAAGATGATTTTCCCGTCCCAAACACATGAATCTCATCTATGTTATTTGATTTATTTTTTATCTCTAACTCTCTAGTAGATCAGTAGCATGCATGCGTAGTTTTTTCTTGATTGCAGGAAGCTTTGTGGAAGGAGCAGAAGCAGCAAGGGGATAAAAGCTCAAAGGAGGATCTACTTCAACCGTCGATAAAAAGGTTAGTTGATTCTTCTCATGTTTTCCTGAGAAAAGGGGTTTTGGATTTGGGTAGAAGGTTAAAAGTAAGCTTATGAAGGGTCATGATCTGTGTACAAGTTTAAAGCCCTAGATTGTTAGTCCGTAGGGTAGAATACCCCACAACAGAATTGGCGACTCCACTGGGGATAGTCTTACTCTTAGGGTTTCTGGATTTGGTTAAAGATCTTTTGGGTAGTTCAAAGAAGTTCAGTCTCAGTTTCTTTGTTTATTTTTGTTTTCTGTTAGGTCAATGCTAGCAGGGAACCTAGTTATCAATACCAGTCTTCCTTGACTGATGCTTGAAATTTATTCACGGGACACACAGAGGTACACGCGGCCTGAAGAAGGCCTGCACGCGTGTGCCCGCACCCTAACCTTCTACAGCCCATGTGTGAATGCCTGTTGTAGTGATTTCAGTAGCGTGTAGAGCCCAGGAAGCTTAAGAGGAGGTCTCCTCTTCCCTGTCAGAAGTTTATATTCTCAGGGCGCTTTCTGGATCCTGTCTGGGTCTTGATTGGTATATTGTCTTGTGTTTCAGTCTGTCTTATTGTGTTGTTTTTCTTTACATTGGTTTTTCTTTTTGCAAATCTTTCTTTTCTGTTAAAGTGATAGCATATAAGACTTTTAGAGACTCTGGTTGTCAATACCAGAAGCCTTTGTTAGGGCTAGACTATCTGTGTGTGATTTTATCTCAGTTTTTATACAGACCTGCGGCCTGTTTAAGGCTAGCCCGCGGGTACCCGCTCTCTGTAGAAGCTCAGCACGCGTTTGCACGCGTGCTGTCTTGGTGACAATTGCGGGCTTGATTGACAACTTTTCAGTTTGGGTGGGGCAGTCATCCCCTCCTGTGGTGAGAAGAGCTCCTCTCAAGGGTCTAGACTCTGGGGCTGCACAGTCAGTAGATTAGGGCATTTCCCCCTTAGCTTGTGTTTGTTATTAGATTTTTTGATAGAAAAGACAAAAGAGAAAAAATATTTGTTTTATGGTTTTTAGGCAAGTGTTAGAATCAGTGTTATCTTGACTGCTTTTTTCGCATTTAGTGCTCTGATTCTATTTTCGATCTTCTCTTTAAGCCAGAGTTTTCTTTTATTTCTCTTGGTTTTGATCTTGTCATCATTTTTCCTTGTTGTGTTATTTTACGACGAAATAAAAAAAAAAATCCTGTTTCATTTTCTTCTTGGTTTGAGGATTGTGTTGTTGCATCAGTAGCTAGGAAAGAAGTMTGTTTTGCATAAGTTTTAGCAGTGCATGTCAAGTATAAGTAGCTCACAGATCTGAGTGAAAATCCTTCATATTTACTGCATAAAATCTTAGTAATTTCGAAAAGAAAAGAAGTCTTTCATTGAAAAGTTGTTGGTTTTGCATTTTATCAAAAGTTTTTGTTTCCACGCATTTTTGTGCATTTTTGCTTTGACTCTTTTTACACACCATCAGTTTCACTTCCACACCTTGAGATTTTAAAATCCCATTAAAAGCAACGCTAAATAAAATCAAGTAGACTTTTTCTGTTTGTAGGGTGCATACACTAGCTCATGAATAGGGCCTTGGAATAGGTTGGAGAGTAAATTCTCCAGGGCCACCCAAACCAAACATTGGAGTCTATCAATAGGGAGTGTAGAAGTCTAGTTACGAAAAGTTATTCAGGACCCCCCTCTAACACAGGGGATAAACACAAGGTCGCGTAAGGAAAGGTAGCGGAGATAACCCCTCCAAAGTTGGACCGAGCGTTGTGGAGAACACATATAGAGGATCTGTTAAGGGATTCAATCGTTAGCATTTTCCATGGAGCTTCGTGGGTCTCGAATCCGTTCAAGGTCCTCAGTCGTCTTCCGGAACACTTGCTCTCGATACCCTTGACAGGTTTCAGGCTTGATACCCTGCTCATTGTGGTCTACCCGACTGCCGACTGTACCCGCCTGATAGCTATTCACGTGCTGGCAAACTAGTTTCCTATCTTTTCTAGGGACATACACAGGTGACTGCAGGGGTATACCGCAGTACCTAGGATGGACATCGGACCAACGCTTTGCAGAGTAGACCCGGAGGGTGCTTCCATATTCAAGTTTCACTTGCACCGGTAAGGTACTCTAGTGTTGGTTGTTGTAACTGTTCTTCCTACTAATATAGTGCTTGCTTGATCGGTCTTCTAGGGGATTTATTTTAGTGCGTGTTACTGTTTGTTCGGGTAGAATACCTTAGCGTGTCATGAATCTTCTCACACAGTGGAGGATTCAGAGCTTCGCCGGTCACGAAGGCTTCTGGGCCTGCCACCGGTGATACTGGAGCCACCCCCGCCACCCTTGAGGCGGAGGTTAGACCACCGAGGGTCTTTCAAAGAAAACGGGGCTTTTGATCCCGAACAACCCCCCAAGGAATCGATTGCCAATCTTGGATTGGTCGAAACCTTAAACACTGATACTGGGCCGGACATTATTGTGCCAATTCAATTTTACGAACGCCTGTCAGTGCCTAACCCAGTTATGGAACAAATCTCTGGGAATTCGTCCATTCCTATCACTGTTGTTACAACAAGAGAAGCTTCTCCTAACTTGCCTTTGTTAGTGGTCCGGGCCACCACGGTCTCGGCTGCAACTACGTCACACAGTGGACCGATGCCATCTATCATGGCGGCCACACCTCTTTACACACCTAGTGCGATAGGCGCTTCGTTTTCATACGGTATGCCTAGTTCAGGTACCAGTCCTGTACTCACCTCCTCTACTTTACAGACTTTGGGTCTAGGGGCAGGGAGCTCTAACGCTCCTCTGCAAGGTCAACTCGGGGGCATTCCTATCCCTTTCAATTCTTTTCCTTACGCTGGAGGTCATATCCCTCCTTCGTCCCCTTCGCTCGGCGGATCGCATCAGCAGTCTACTGGGCAGCCTACACACACAAGTCCTTTTGGAGCCGGGAGTCAAGGAACACCTGCGCAAACTCAGCTGGTAGGTTCGTCACCGTTTCTCTGGAATGGGATGTTTGGTAATAACACTTTAGCATCCGCTGCTTTCCCATCTGGGGGCACACCTGTTTTTGGACAGTTTACGCCAGCACAAGGTACTATTCCTGCACTGGGGGCACATATACCAGGACCTTGGAACTCAGCACAAGGATCTGTTCCATCCTCTGGAATGTCGTTCTGGGGTAACTCTTTCCACAGCCAGTGGAACCCCGGACATACCTCTATGCCTCTTCCATCAGGACCAACATGGGGTAATCCATCCCAAAGTCCATCAAACACGATGAATGCCCAACATCCTATGTCCTTCATGGGGAATCAGCCAACGATGTCCCCTCAAATGCAAAACCCTTACGCCGGTCAAGGCAACTGTTTCTACCAAAACCCTGGCCATCAACAAAACTTTTCCTGGCAACCTGGTGCCAGTCAAACCCCAGGACCCTTTTATCCTAGCTATCAGCAGCAACCTAAACTCCCTTTCTTGGCAACGTTACACTTGTCGGATTTAACACGGTTTTTGAATGATCCTATCTGTCACGATCCGCATTGGCCTCCTATGCCGACGAAGTTGCCTTCAGACATCCCAAAGTTCAAAGCCAAGCCTAATGAAGATCCAGGTGATCACGTGACTACTTTCCACTTGTGGTGTTCATCTAACTCACTGAAATATGACTCCATCCAGTTGCGATTGTTTCAACGCACTCTTATTGGGAGTGCCGCGAAATGGTACATAGAGATTGATCGTTCACGATATTCCTTTTTTGGCGAACTGGCTATGGCTTTCCTTAACCATTTCCAGTTACCTATGAGATACAACGCCGGCACAGAGTTTCTAGCCAGTTTCGAGCAGACGTCAGCGGACCATATCTCGGATCATATTCAAGAGTGGCGACGCCGAAAGAGTCTTATCAAAGTACCCGTCCCACCAGCATTCCTACTTGAGTGGTTCCTTAAGTCTTTAGTTCCACAGTTATCCAAAGACGTCGCAACTTCAGGGGTCTTCTCCAAGGAAGAGGCCATCATGAGGGCTCAATAGTTTGAAATTATCTATTCTCAGTCTAGTCTATTGTACACCATCCTGCCGGATGCACCATGATCGATTCTGGACAAAACTAGACAGAGAGCCAGACCACATGCCGATGGTATAGTTGGTTCAGCACAAACCAAGCCCGCTGAGAAATTGACAAAACAATTGCAGCAGTTATCTATACAACACTCAGCGGCTAGCCAGACTACTACTTTGGCTGCTCCTCCTACTCAAATGTCGGAAGTACACTCCGTATAGATGACTAACCCAAAGGCCAACCAGCAGCCTGAGGGGAACAAAAAACAACGCAAGAAGAGTAAGGGGGATAAAAAAATGAATGATAACGCTGGCGAGGGAACCAAAGAAAGGAAGAAGGCAAGGTACCCATGCAACCTATGTGCGGAAGACCACCCAACCCATCTATGCCCTTGACTTGCTGAGGCCCAGAAGTTTGTCACACAGCAACATCAAGCTGTGTTGACTAATCCCTTTCAGCATGGGCAGAATTTAACTCAAGCCTCTGCAAGTACGGAGGGGGGGAGCCACGAAAACTTCCCTCCCCCAAACGGTTCATCTTCCGCGAATGTATATATGATGAAAAGTGACGCTTTCATAGCGACTAGAGCTCACTATTATAGCAAGCCAAGTACCTCTGAGAAGGGAAAAGAATTCGAGATCCCATCTCTTCCTCTACAGATCGAGAAGACGTTGGGTGAAACAATGACTCGCATCCCCAAAGGTGTGTTTAAACGAGCTTCTCATAATCCAAACGCAAGGGCCGCCCAGAACTACTCTGTGGTGGAAGATTTGTCACAAACCCCTTGTGCTATGTCCGCTTTGGAAGTCCTCCAAAGTTGCCCTGCTCAAAGAAAAACCTTGTTGACTGCTTTAGGCTCTACTGAGACTTGTAACCTGGGAACCATCATGTTAGATACGACTGACTTGAAACCTCATTTTCCTTACCACGTCGCATTCCAGATAATAGTGGCTCATCCCACGAAAATTTTTACATGGAATATCTTCCGCACGGTGGTAGACGAGGGCGCGTCAACTTGCGTTATGTCGTTAGCCTGTTGGAAAGCCATTGGTCAACTTGAGTTGTCTCCGTCACCTACTCTTCTCACTGCGTTCGATGGTTGTTCTTTCCGATCGCATGGCATCATCCCTTCTTTCCCTGTGCAGTTAGGGGGGAAGACCGTGTGCGTCGAAGTAGAAGTAGTCGATGCCCCCATCGATTACAATCTATTGTTAGGTCGTAGTTGGACTTATGCAATGCAAGTGGTGGTCGCTACAGTTTTCCGAGTCCTATTGTTTCCACATGAAGGCCGGATAGTGACTATTGATCAATTATCCTTCTCTCGACCTGACCCAACTTTGGGGGCATCCACGGTTCCCATGGTAGATAATCCTCAAGTCGGTGTCGTTAATGTAGGAGTTGGTTTGTGCCCATCTTTGATGGGTACGTTTGATTATCCACCTCCTCATAGTGATGTCAAGTTTATTTCGACTCACCACAAGGCTGAGATTTTCCATATTTCTTCGTTTAGCACGACTTACTTTCAGGATCTGTGGACTCTTCCTTCCCCATCAACCACGATGGATGAGACAGGGCTAGTTGGCATGGCCATGCCCTTGTCGACCGCTAAAGTAGCATACTCTTTGGTCCAGCAAGCTTCAGCTACTTCTGATCCGATTCTCGCACCAGAGTTGGATCCACTCCTCGAGCCTATCTGGGCTCAGGATTATCTTGTTGGCACTGATTCATTAGACTTATTCTTGCCTTCTGACGAAGCTATAATCGAAGCAATGAATGGTCCAGACAAACCCTGGGAAGATCTTCATCACAGATCATACTTTCTCCCGGAGTTACACCGAATCGACGCAGGAGAATTCACTATCACCATGATGGGAGATCAACCTTGTCCCATTAACCTCTTAGCTACACAGGATATTTATGTTGAGGGCAACATGGCGACTATCACTGAAATGATGCCTATAAATATCTCCCGAATCCCCGACGTCATAGAGAATGTCTTTGTGGGAGCAGATTTCTCCCCCGAAGAGATTCATATTTACACGGATCTTTTCAAAGAATTCCACGACGTTTTTGCCTGGTCTTATGAGGAAATGCCAGGCATCGATCCGAAAATTGTTGAACATGAAATCACTACGTATCTGGACGCTAAGCCTGTTCGACAGAAACTTTGTCCAGTTAATCCAAGGAAGGCAACAACTATCAAAGCTGAAGTTGAGAAATTGCTTAAGGTAGGGTTCATATACCCTATCCACTTGACTGAATGGGTGTCAAATCCCGTGCCAGTCGATAAAAAACAAGGCACGATTCGTGTCTGTAACGATTTCCGTGATTTGAATAAGGCATGTCCGAAAGATAATTATCCAACCCCATTCATCGACCAGATCATTGATGAGTGCGCCAATTGTCAATCCTTTTCATTCATGGATGGTTTCTCGGGTTATAACCAAATCCAAATCAAACCCGAGGACCAACAAAACGGCATTCATTTGTCCATGGGGTACATTCGCCTATCAAAAAATGCCTTTTGGTCTCAAGAACGCTGGAGCCACTTTCCAGCGGGCCATGTATTTTGCATTTCACGACCTCAAACATATAGTCGAGGAATATCTAGATGATTTAGCATCACGCTCTCGCAAGCGAAAGGATCATCCTACACACCTCAGACTCATCTTTGAACACTGCCGCTACTTCCAGATTCGCTTAAATCCCAACAAGTGCAGCTTTTGCGTCACGTCAGGACGTTTGTTAGGGTTCATCGTTTCAACAACGGGGATCATGGTCGATCCTCTTAAGGTGGAGGCAATAGTACAGTTGCCCCCCCCACGCACAATTTTACAACTTCAAAGTCTTCAAGGCAAGGCGAACTTCTTATGACGCTTCATCGCCAACTATGCCGAAATCACCAAGGGCTTCATGCGTTTACTGAAGAAAGACGTTCCCTTTTTCTGGGACGAAGCCGCACAACGTTCTTTCGATGCATTGAAACACACCCTTACAATCGTACCTCTGCTACGGCCACCAAATTATAACAAGGATTTCCTATTATATCTGGCTGCCGCAGAGTCAACCATAGGCATGGTTTTAGTTCAGGAAGATGATTCGTTTTCTGAATATGTGATCTATTACCTGAGCCGAGGCCTCGTAGGACCGGAACTTAATTATAC
>ML794027.1:155646-190482 GCA_009831015.1 Picea engelmannii
CCGAGAGTTCGCCAAAAACCCTAGCTCCTTCTAGCCTATAAAAGGAGGGGTAGGGGTACTATTCAAAGGAGGAAAAATCATAGCAAAGAAACTCTGCCAAATTTCCAAGTCCGTTTTGTCCCAACCCTTTAGCCTTGCCTCAATCTTTAGGAGGAATTCATGCAACAGCAGTTGGAGGACAAAAAAAGAGGAGGAGCCCAGGATCAGGATCGAGGAACGGTGGCCGATCTCGAAAAATCATTGTAAGTTGATTCATATTGAGATTAATGAAAAAGATGCTTTTCCCGTCCCAAACACATGAATCTCATCTATGTTATTTGATTTATGTTTTATCTCTAACCCTCTATTAGATCAGTAGCATGCATGCGTAGTTTTGTCTTGATTGCAGGAAGCTTTGTGGAAGGAGCAGCAGCAGCAAGGGGATAAAATCTCAAAGGAGGATCTACTTCAACCGTCGATAAAAAGGTTAGTTGATTCTTCTCATGTTTGCCTGAGAAAAGGGGTTTTGGATTTGGGTAGAAGGTTAAAAGTAAGCTTATGAAGGGTCATGATCTGCGTACAAGTTTAAAGCCCTGGCTTGTTAGTCCGTAGGGTAGAATACCCCACAACAGGAGGGAGTTGTACTCCTCTTGCATGGTGGATTCCCAAGAGGGATTTCCAGCAGCCTCTCCATAAGACTGTGGATCAGAAGACTAAACCAAGAAAGGATTCCTGGAGGGAAATATTTCAGTGGCAGTGATTGTAACAAGATGCTCCTTGAAATCATATCGAGTCCTCCTAGTATCGGTGGATCACCGACTAGATCCCATACATCCTAAAGAGTAGTTTGTTCCCACTTGGGCTTCTGCTCTGGCTCTGTAACTGTATCTAGATGCTCTGACTCTACATCCGACTGTACTGACTCTGAATCTAAATCTGAATCATCAGAGTCCTCTATATCAGAACTCTCATCTAAATAAGAGTCGACATGTGCATGCTCACCATCTCAAATAGGTGGAAGAGTGAAGGTGTCTACATGCGACTGCTGAGGTACATGTGAGACACTTTCCTCGAATTGGACACTGCACTCAATGATGAGCCGGTCTGAGGAAAGATCAATAAGTCAATATCCCTTCACACCGTCAGGGTATCCAACATAAATGCACTCAGTGCTCTGTGGATCAAGTGCCTTCCTCTTTTCAGAGGGAATCTGGGCCCACGCATGAGAACCAAAAATGCGAAAGTGGGTCACTTCCGGTTTGAGGCCACTCAAAGCCTCGTAGGGGGTCTTATCCTTGAAAGATCTATGGGGAGATCTATTTTGGATTTATGTTGCACATTTAAGTGCTTCGGCCCATAGTCTCTGTGGTAGTGACTTGGCATGCAACATGCAAGATGCCATCTCCTTTAGAGATCAGTTTTTCCGCTCAACAACTCTGTTTTGCTGTGGAGTGTAGGGAACTGTATGTTGCAATTGAATCCCTAACTCATGGAAAATATTGTGGATCTCATGATTCACATGCTCTCCCCCATTATCAGTTCATAGGACTTTGATATTCTTTCCATACTGTGTCTCAACCAAAGTTTCGAAATCTTTGAGGTGTTGAAAGACCTTGGATTTTTGCCTGAGAAAGCAGATCCATGTAAAATGTGAGAAATCATCAACAAAAATGAGAAAAACCTCACTTTTTTGATTGATGGATGCGGAAAAGGACCCATGAGGTTATTGTGGATAAGATCTAAAGGTGCATAAGCTCACTGAGACTTTCCCTTGTCAAATTTCTCTTGAGGGTGTTTTCTGAGAACACATCCCTCACACACTCCCTTGGAGAATTGTATGTCTGGTAGACCATCAACTAATTTGTTCTTGCTAAGTTTTTGCATGTATCTAAAATTCAAATGTCCAAACCTTTCATGCCATATCCTACTACTTTCATCAGCATGAGTAAGAAGTAAAGCAAAATCAGGTTCAATGAATTCAGAAAATGTATACAATCTAGACTAATCATTTACCTCACTGGTAGCAACCCTGGAGTTGGTTTGCATGTCGTAAATGTCCATAGAATTTGGTGTGAAGATGAATTTCTTTCCGGTGCTAGAATTCATCATCTGATACACAGAGAGAAGGTTGACAGAAATCTTGGAAACATGTAGCACATTCTCGAAAATTTCATTGGTGAGTTCAATCCTTCCTTTGTCGGTGACTTCGACAGAAGAGTTGTCCCCCATCAAAATAGGAGGACCTTTGCATGCATCCAATGAATAATAGATTGATTCTAAGGCAACCATGTGATGTGATTCTCTTGAATCTACGATCCAATCATTAGGAGAGGAGTTGATGGCAATCAAGGCATGGCTAGAATTTCCTTTCTTGGAATTTAGATCTTCTGGCTTCTTCTTGTTTGCACCCTCAGGGATGCGATATCCAAGGTTTTTTTTCTGAAATATTTGAGACATTAGATCTATTTTTTTTTCATTCATGTGGATTCCGAATGGAATCCTTTGTGACAGTATGTACATTTCTCTCCTTTTCTTCCCTTTTCTCCTTTGGATCCGGAGGCATCGGTGAAGGGTTTTGTGTACCCTTCCTTCTTCGTATGTGCATGATCTTTCCACTTATCTTTATCTTTAGATTTCTGATATTTGTGGCTACCATCATGCACAGTGAGTGCATGCACCCTTGGGCCTTTGATTGCACCCATGTTTATGAGCTTGGTTTTCTCTTATGTCAAGGATTCGATAAAGTCCTCAAGAGAAGGCATCTTCCAGGTGGCTCCAGAGGAGAATATGATAGTATAGAATATGGATATGAATACAGAGAATTTAGGACCAAGATTGGAGAGAATGGTGAGAACCATTTGTTTCTCCTTCGTCGATTTATCAACCCCGCAAGCTTTGAGTTGTCACAGTAAATCCTTGAATTTTGTAAAGAAATCTTGGATATTATCGAATATTTTTGGATCCGATGTGAGAAGATCCACCTCCAGCATGTGTCCCCTCATCTCATCCTTTTTTCCAAAGATCCCTTCCAATATTTTTCAGGCTTCATTGGGAGTCTTACAGGAAGATATGTGAAAAAGGAGATCAGGAAAAATAAGACTGCAAATTGTTTCGAGTGCCTCATCCATGCGATTTAAGTACTTGGATTTTTATATGGTTGATGATAGGTCTATATCTGTATTCATTGTTAACCTATAAAACCCTCTGTATTGGATATGTATGGCTATTTTCTCCTTCCATGCAAAATAGTTGTAAGGTTTAAGAATGAATTCTTTTTGGAATTCCATCTTTCCGTTGTCTTCAATCTTTTGTACCTGCAAAAATTTTGGTGTAGCTTTGCTTAGAAGTCTATTGGCTTGGATACCATGTAAATGTGTTTAACCTGCATAGAATAGATCTATATAAACAATGATACACACATTTGCAGAGAGAATAGAATAAAGAAGAAGAAGGAGAGAAAGAATGGAAGAATTCTCATTAACCATTGTGAATAATGAATAATTTACACATGATATACTCAATGAGTTCGAATTGAGGTGAGCCAAGTCACCATAGTGGTGGTCTAGAGTGATATGGACACACACCAATAGTTACGGGAGGGAACTGCCACCTATTCTAGTCTCTCGGGCAGTTACGGGAGTGAACTTCCACCTAGTTGAGTTAACTAGTCAACTAGTCTTCAGTTAACTAACTGAACAAAGAGTAGTGAGGAGTTAACTCAGGGAATCAAAGTTAATGCACCACTCTAGTGATGATACCAAGGCAAGGTCTAATTATCATGGTGATGATATCAATGTTGCATGGTGATGATCCCAATGCAACATCTAAACTCAACTCAACTAGTCAAACTGAAGTGTCAACTGAAAGAGAATATTTCACTTATTCTCCAAGTGAAATATTCTCTCCTAAAATATAGGAGACTGGATAATGACTAATTACGACTAATAAAAAAATAAAACCTTAGGAAAAATAAATCCTAGGTGTGTGTGAAGTAACTCCAACATCTCTTCTCTCTCTTAATAGGAGGCAGAAGTCGGGGTCAAAAGCGTTGGCATAGGTAATTTTGGTAGAGGCCTCTATAGGCTTTATCTCAACGGGGATTTTATTGTACATTTTGTTGAACCTTTTGAAGAAGTCAGAGACAGACTCTCCTTATTTTATCTTTAGGGACCCGAACTCTATGATATAATACATGAAGTCCTTTTTATCCCCCCATTATCTCAAGAAGACATTGTCCAGAGCCTCAATCCCATCGATGGATCCAGGAGCCAAGGCTCTAAACCACTTTCTGGCTTCTCCGTCAAGAATTTGGAAAAAAATACTCATCCATACATCTTCGTCTACTATGAAATAGTTATCATCATAAATATAGAAATATGCAAGTTTCTCCTCTACAGATACATCCCCCTCCCCTGTAAACTTAGGTAGCTGCTTAAAGTAGCGACCAACAGGTAGGGAATTAAGAGGTTAAGGCAGGATGAGAGGAGAATATCAGGTAGAAACTATGGCATCCATTCTATTTCTAGGGGGATTTTCACCTGCCATAGGGGTAATGGGTGCAGGAGAATTAGGAGGAGATAGAGTTCAACCAGGGGAGACTGGAACTGAGCTTCTGAGAGGAAAAGGAAATAGCAGAGGATTCGGGGAAAAGTCTTTAGGACTTGGAGAAAAAGAAGGTTACCTTTCTGGAAAATATGTAAATCTAATAGGAGGAGGGGTGGTAAAACATTCATAAGTCCTAGGTATATACTAAGTTAGAACTTCATGGGATATAGGAGTGACAAGGATTTCTCCCACCAATCCCAGACCAGGAGGGGAAAACTCAACAGGAACACTCCCAAAATTTAAAATATGGGAAACTCCAACTGACGGTGTGACAAGAAAATGAGAAACAGATATCAGATTTTCTATAGGAGGACCATGAAAATCATTAGAAATACTTGGTTCAGTAGTAGAAGTACCTTATCGGAGGGAGTTTCCCTTCCTGGCAATTTTCTCTAGATCAGCTTCAAATGTTTCTAAAGGAAGTTATGGAGTATACCTCATGTGTCTACCTCTGAAAGCCACACCTGAAATAGTGGAGTCACCAGTGGATTCACCTCAATGAAGTCGCTAGGTGCATAGCTTCAATATTTGATGTAGTAAGTTCTGATGCACCTTCAGAATCAGTAAGATTTGTCATTCAATCCCAGGGAAAAATCTTCAATTTCGTTCTCGACAAGGGTGCCAGAAATGTTAGCACCAGAAGTCACCTATAAATTGCGGCAGAGGTAAGCCTGATACCCATTAGAGTTTATGTCACAGATTGGTTATAAAAGGGTCAAATGGGTGCAGTCTCAAGAGAATATTGTCTTAACTCATAAAATTGGACTGATATGAAAAAGAAGGTGAGGTCTTAGTTTAACTTCAGACAATAATTTGTAGTAAGGGTGAGTAAGAGGAAGACTTCAATGAGAAAATGTAGAGGTATGCCAAGGAAATCAAGTCTTTTGGCAGCCCAAGGAGGAACAATTTAAACATAAGAAATTCTTGAATTTAAATCTCAAAGAAACTGAAAGGAAATATAACAACACTATAATCAAACTTTCATCATAATGCAGTCATAATAATTCAAGTGAATCATTCAATCATGAACTTTCAGCATCAGAGGAAGACAAGAGGGACTAAGGAAGCTAATTGTCATTAAGTAAGATGTCTCAAATACATATACATAACCAAAAACCAGAAGCTTTGATAAAACTTTACAATACAGGAGCTTTGCTCTACCATCGACCCTCACAAAATATCAAAACTGAGTATATATACTCAAAAATGCTAATAGCCCATAGGGACATGAATGAACCAAGGCATTCAAATATTATCATATCCTCCTTCTGTTGTCAGACTACACTTTTCTTCCTATGTCAGATGAAAAATTAAAACAGTATGGGCTTTGCGGGAAAACCCATTTACAGAGGATTTTTGGGCTGTTAGTTAGCCACCACGGCCATCCTTCATGCTTTCCATTTATGTGATGAAATGAGGTTTCAACTACCTCCCCCTTATTCCATTAACTACCTGCCTCGGGATTAGGAGGGAGCCTGACACCCATGAATTCCTCAGGCGGTGACCAGGACTTCTTTGAAATGATCTCGGCGCTTTGGGCTGCGTTTCTTCCTTATGCATTCAACACAGGTGCTCGACCCTTTGTCACGGCTCCCCTCTGTCGCTCTGATCCTGCATGTGACCTTGGGCCATGACCTAGGGATTCCATCCAAAGTTGTTTTCAGGACTTCAACTACCAGGAGTTTCCACAATCCTTTCTTCAGATTTCCCTATCTGTGAAACCGTGATATCTCTGATCAGGTGCCACGTGCTCCTCTACAATGGATGACCCAGATCCTTTTGGGACTTATCACTTCATGAGTTTTCAATACTTTGCCTTCTACTTTCCTGACTCATGAAATCATGAAAAGATGATCCAACAGTCTAGATCTCTTATTTGATCAACGACTGTGATCTTTTCACGATTTTTCATTTCGCGAGATCTGATGACTCTCCTCATGAAATCATGAAATGTGAATCGTGTGCCACATGTCCCTTTGTTTGGATGACCCAAATGATTTCATCGCCCATTTCGGGTCTCAAGGCTTTGGGCCATGGATGAACCTTTGTGACAAGAACCTTGAACTCCCGATCCCCAATCCCTTGAAACTTGCCAATGTCAGATCAACGACCCTCGACTCTTCTTGAATGGACAACACTGACCTTTCCTTTCGTGAATTGGGATTTTTTAATCCTTGCTGAGTCATTTTACATTATTTGAAACTCCTGATTTCCACGCTCGGTTGCCTTCGCTAAAAACTGAACTTTCTCGCTTACTTGATCTGAGTCCACATTGAAATGCTCCAAGGGTTGTGGCCTGTGACAAATGAAGATTTGGATGATTAGCTAGGGCTTGGGAAATCATATGGATTAGTGAGAGAGGTTGAGGGAGTGAGTGCTCAAAACAGAAAAGGAAAACAAAAAACAGCCCTGCTAGCTACAAAAGGGGAAAAAATAAAGGCATGGCCAGTGAAAAAGAGAAAAATGGGGAAAGGATACAGACTTGGGTAAATTGACACACGCCTGCAGGCTTTGAAACTTTATGTGATAACACCTCTGATTTTTCACTTTCTTCATTATATAAAATTTTCACCTCATTTTTCCTCCCTAAGTCCTAAGTTTAATTCTTAAGTTTCTCTCTAGCCATTAAACATAGATACAACCAATGTTTCATCAAGCGAGATAGATTTGGTAGCTAGGAGGTAATTGGTGTTTTTGTAAGTCAACTTTATAAAGTGGTTTTATAAAGTTGAACTTTTATTTTTAAAGTCTAAAAGTGACTTTATGAGGTTGTGGATCACTTTAGTGACTTAAATGACTTCAACCAATTATTAAGTCGTGACCCTTGATCTCAAGGAAAAGTGAAGAGTCACTCAAGAGAGACCAAAGGTTAGAGGAGTTACACATTAAAATTGCATAAAGGAAGCACTTGAGAGGGACATATTTAGCGTACAGTTAGTCCAAGATCACTATTTGTGTCTTCTTGTGTTTTCTCATTTACGCTTATTTTGGGGTGTTCACATCTCGACTACTCTACTCGTAGAAAGAAGGCAAGTTTTCAGTTCATATTCCTCGCACATCATATGGTGTTCATAGTTGTTGCACATCATATGGTGTACTCTCCATATTTTCATTATCAATGACATACCTCTGAATTATAAGTTAACTTTATAAAGTGGTTTTACAAAGTTGAGATTTTTATTTTTAAAGTATAAAAGTGACTTTATGAGGTTGTGGGTCACTTTAGTGACTTAAATGACTTCAACGAATGATTAAGTCATGATCCTTAATCTCAAGGGAAATTGAAGAGTCACTCAAGAGAGACCAAAGGTTAGAGGAGTTACACATTAAAATTGCATAAAGGCAGCACTTGAGAGAGAGAAGGTGCACACTTTGAAGAGAGCTTGAGTGAGAAGGTGAAGAGTCACTTTTCTCAAGAGATATATTGAGCTCATGGAGAAGTGAGAGTAACAACAAGAGGAGGGCACATTCTCCAAGGGAAAGAGGGAGGTCCCTACAACTAGATAAGGGGCATGATTTCCAAGGTAGGAGAAGGTCCATACAGTTGAAAGAGGGCATGATTTCCAAGACGAGAAGAGGGCAGAATTTTCCTAAAATTGCAACATTAAATGTTGAGTTGACAACAGTAAAAAATGAGACCGTACAACATTGTTTAGAGGCCATACAATTGCATAGAGGAATAAAAATTGAAGAAAGAAGATTGCATGATTTTCTTGGTGTTTTGTTGTACAAAATTAGTGCAGAACAGTACTTCTAATGTGCACAGATATCGATATTTTATTTGTTGTTAAAGGGTTTGTACATTACAAAAAATGATGTTTAGTGTAATTTTTAGCACGCAAATCATGTTAGTTTTTATAGTTCAGGATGTACTCCGCATGTTTTGTCTTGTATGCAAAAGTGACCTTGCAATTGCACTACTAGACACTTGACTTTGTAATAGGCATTTTATAAAGTTGTAATAAAGTGACTATTTTATTAAAGTGACTTTATGTCATAAAATGCACTTATGTCATAAAGTGGAAAATTACTTTATTAAATGTAAGTGATTTATTTTGGAGGGAATGAATCATGTCCCTTGATCTTGTAAAGGCAAGATTAGATTTTGGCCATTGGATTTAGAGATGGGGAATGTGAAAAGTCATTTTTAGTTATAAGAGAAAGCCTAGGGTAGTGTGCAAGATGAGAGAAGAGAGATTTTGAGAGAGTTTGGAAGAAACTATTGTGTAGTATATTTGACACAATTTTCAAGAGAGATTGGGCACAGATCCCAAGGGAAATCTATGATTTAGAGTTGTTGAATTTTACATATGTGTTAGAGGCCATACTGTGCGGATCCATACAATCCGTACAACCAAGAATAAGGGAATGAAAATCGAGGCGCATGCTGGCACATTTTTCGAGGATGATTGAGGGTTTATCTTGCTATATCAAGGTCGTACAAAAATAGGTTGACATGATTATTGAGGTGTTTATTTGGAACAAGCCATATAGGCTATACAGACTTTTGGGCATGGAAATCAAGGAAAAAATTGGGAGACAATAGTGTGTGTATGTAAGTGGTTTCTATTGTTGTCAAATATACTATTGTTGTAGTTTTTATTCTTCCTAAAGAAGATAATAAATCTTTCTTGGTGGGTTTCCCCAAACTGGAGTTTTTCGTGGTTGGTTGCCAAAATTCTAGGTGTGCACATGTGTTTTGTTACTATTGCTCACTGTCATTTTCTGCTGCAATTTACTTAGTAATGTGTGTCTCTACTTATGATATAGTTGAATATGGGTGATTACATATCAAATTTCATTTAAGATAGAAACATATGTTTTCTAAGTGTTTTAAAAAAGTCCTATGTGAGTTAGTGCTTTTGTTACTGATTTTTCTACATGGTATTAGAGCAGGTGCTTTGAGTTATATTGAGCAGTGTCATTTTGGCAGGGATTTGAAGAGGGCAACTTGGTTTTTTTTTTCTATTGGAAATTTGAAAGGAATATGGTTGCTTGCATCAGATTGAGGACCGGTGGGAAGAGTTTTTCAACTATTTGCAATGGAAAGTCAAAATATCAGTTATTCTCAGAGAGAATAAACTTTGGATGTTTGTCAGCACTATAGTAGTTGTTCCCATAGTAGACCCTATTTCTTTGGATGTACATGAGGGAAAGAAATCCAAATATTAGAGGCTTATTTTGGATGGAGTGAAGGACCACCTTATCCCACACTTCGCTAAGAAGAAGACAACTTATGAGATGTGGGAGACATTGAAAAAATTGTAAGAGGCAAAGAATGAAAAATGGAAGATGGCCTTAAAGGAAAAACAACATGATACTAAGATGGCTAAGGGTGAGAGTGTAGAATTTTATCTTACTTGGGTAGCATAGGTGAAAGATGAGTTGGCTACAGTTGGGGAGGTCATTTCAGATTTAGAGTTGGTGACGATAGTCTTGAAAGGCTTCACCAAGAAATGGGAAGTCTTCGTGAAGTGTGGTTGGTTGGGAACATTTTCCAGACTGGAGTAGAATGTGGGATAATTTCACTCAGGAGGAGATCTGGGAAGGACTCGGAGTAGTGGAAAAAAGGGAGATGGATTTGATGAAGAGAATGTTTCTCTTGCGACAAAGAGAAAATGTAAGAAGTAGGGGAGTTCCAGGAAAGACTTGAGAAAAGTTATATGCTTCGTCTACAACCAGTATGGCCACCTTGCAGCCCAATGTTTGAAGAGGAAGGAGAAGGAGGAGCTAGTTGCAGTGACAACAACAGCAGTAGAGGAATTTTCAGACAATTTTGAGAAGGAATTATCATTGTTTACTCTCGTGTCAAGTGTCAGGAGTATTGGATTTGTGAGTGACAGTAGATGGATCATTGATAGTGGAGCCTCATGTCATATGATAGGAATATGGTGTATATTACTCAATATCACAAAGACAGGTCCAAACCGATTAGTTGAAAGGGAAGGGGGAATGTCACGAGCAGTACATGGAGTTGGAAGGGTAAGATTACAACTCAAGTTTGGAGAACTCTTAGTGGTTAATGGAGTTTTTTTTGTTCTGGAGCTGAGGGTTAACCTGCTCTTAGTATCATCCTTGGAAGATGTCGGATATGTGAAATTGTTCAAGGGTGGACATATCTTTATCTACAAAGAGAGAGAGGATCCAATCGAGCCATATTTGATTGGTTATCGTGTTGATAGGTTGTACGTTGTGCGAGGAAAACATATAGTTGTGGATTCAAATTCATATGAGGATCATGAGGTTCCTGAGACTATAGTAGGCCCAAGGATTCAGTCTCGATATCCAAGGGAAGAGAGGGAGTATCTTATGAGCATCGACATGAGGCTCAGTCGGTGTGAGTGGACAAAATCTTAGGGTGGGAGAGTGGATTCTCTTAGGAGATCAATGTTCAAAGTGGTTTCCAAGAGGAGGTCTTCAAGTTTGAGTTCAGTGTAGGTGTTGAGGTTGGCTCCAGGTTCAGAGGGAGATCCTACTAGGAATAGTGTGATTGACTTGAGGAAAAAACCAGGTGATGGTGATGGTAGTGAGTACATCCCTCACTAAGAGGGAGTGTTAGTTTTTATAGCTCAGGAGGTACTCCGCATGTTTTTCCTTGTATTCACAAGTGACCTTGCATTTGCACTACTAGGCACTTGACTTTGTAATAGGCATTTTATAAAGTTGTAATAAAGTGACTCTTTTATTAAAGTCACTTTTTGTAAAAGTGACCTTCTAATATTTTATTAAAGTGACTTTATGTCATAAAGTACACTTATGTCATAAAGTGGAAAATTACTTTAGTAACTGTAAGTGATTTATTTTGGAGGGAATGACTCATGTCCCTTGATCTTGTAAAAGAAAGAGTAGATCTTGACCATTGGATTTAGGGATGGCGAAGGTGAAAATTCATTTTTAGTTACAAGAGAAATCCTAGGGTAGTGTGCAAGACAAGAGAAGAGAGATTTTGAGAGAGCTTGGAAGAAATTGTTGTGTAATAGATTTGACACAGTTTTCGAGAGAGATTGGGCAACAATTCTAAGGAAAATTTATGATTGAAAATTTTTGAAGTTTATAGTTGTGTTAGAGGCCATACTATATAGATCCGTACAGGTCATACAACAAAGAAGAAGGGCACAAAAATCTAGGCACGAGATGACACATTTTTTGAGGTTGATTGAGAATTTTTTTTGTTGTAGCAAGGTCGTACAACAATAGGTTGGAGTAATTATTGAGGTGCTAATTTGGAGCAAGTTGTACAGGATGTACGAACTTTTGGGCATGGAAATCAAGGTAGAAATTGGGAGACAATAGTGTGTATGTAAGTGGTTTCTCTTGCTATCAAATGTACTAATGTTGCTTTTTTATTGTTCCTAAAGAATATAATAAATCTCTCTTGGTGGGTTTCCCCAAACTGGGGTTTTCTCTGGCTAGTTGCCAAAATTTTGGGTGTGCACATGTGTTTTGGGATTGTTGTTCATTGTTATTTTCCACTACAATTTACTTAGTAATGTGTGCTTCTACTTATTATATAGTTGAATGTGGATGATTACATATCAGAGTTCATTTAAGACAGAAATCTGTGTTTTCTAAGTGTTTGAAAAAAGTCCTATGTGAGTTAGTTCTTTTGTTACTGATTTTTCTACAAATCGATGAATTCTGTTGGAACATTTTTCTACAAATCGATGAATTTTGTTGGAACATTTTTCAAGAATTTATTGTTGCTAATTACTTTCTATTGTAAACTCTGATATGAAATTTCTCTGAGCTCAATAAGAAGAATCTCCTTGAACTAGTTTTACCAAGTTAGGTTTTTCCAGGGGAATTTCCCAGAAATTCCTAATGTTCAAGTGATGTGATTTGTCTATTGTTCATTATTATTTCCATCGCTATTTTAGTTTCAGATCTCTGTCATTTAGTATTTATGCTCATAAAGTACAGTTTAGTGTTGAGCTTATTGCCTTAATGTTGAATTTTTATAGAAGGTTGAAATATGTTTATGACTTTGATCCAGGTGGATATTGGTGGCCACCCACCTATTCAAACTGGCTCAAAACAGTTTGTTGGAAATTTACTATTTTTAGCAATTTTTCGGGTCCTGAACTTCTGGGGCCATTTTGAGAGCCTAAACGAAGATTTTTTCATGACCGCACACCTCAACGATAATCAAAGGCTTTGATTGAGCCCCAAAAATGAAGCTCCTCATCAATACATTTCCAATGAGCTATCATGCGCCCCAAACAGAGATCGTATGCCAAAGTTACACCCCCGGGAAGTTGATACATGAAACTACCAAAAACAGGGTCCATAAAACTGTTGGATTTTCATCTTTCGGGGTTAGCGTTTTGGATTTTCTTATGTTAAAAATTTCTTTGGAGCCTCATTGTAAAAATCATATTCTTGCAAATGAGCATAGCCGTCACATCTCTTCTCTGAGATAAGATTCCACCATTCTAGTGAGTCGTTCACTCTGTATTTCTATAGTTTTGTACATTTCACTCATTAATAGAAATTGTGTATTATTGTATCTCTATGTTTATGGTTATATCTCTGATAAATCTATGTTATATTATTGGATATCTGATATATCTTATACGTTTCTTTATTATATCTTCGCTCTCATTTCATGCTAAAAATAATCCAAATCAGTGGTATCAAAGCAAGTTTTTCTTGATCGTTTTTCAGTGCATGTCCCCGACGAGGTCCAAGTATAGCAAGTTGGGTCTAGAGATTGTCTCTCTTGAGGAAAATCGCTCTCGCATGCCAAAGAAACCCTCCATGGAAAAAGAAAAAAAAAACAATAGAGCAGAAGATTATATCAATATGTTGCTTGAGCAAGCTCTCACGCGACAGAGGGACGAAATGATGGAGATTTTTTCCCACATCCTTCAACACCTGTCGATAACATTAGGCATGTCTTCATCAAGAAGCCACTTTGAAAGAACCTCTCCTTTCAAGGTACAAGTCAATTTGATATTCACATATTTGAAGGTTAGATAGATGTGGATGCCCTAGAAAAACGGTTAAATTTGATAGAAAGTTATTTCTATGTTCACAATTTTTCCGACAAGGAAAATATCATGTTCGCACTCCTTAAGTATCTCCTTCATGTAAAAAATTGGTGGGAAACTTGTTGGGAGAAAAGTTACACAGAGGAGTCTGGAATATATGGGGCTGATCCCACTTAGGATTTTTTTGTGGATGTAGTCAATGAACAATATAACCCTATTGGTAACTATGATGACCAATACATGAGATAAACCACACTATGGTAAGAGAGGGGCCAAATAGTGTCAGAGTTCACAAATACTTTCCATACCTTGTACACCAAGTTGGGTATCAAAGACTCCGAGAAGCACCTGGTTCTGAAATACCGTGGGGCTTTGCATAGGTACATTAAAACTGAAATGGATTTGTTGGACATCTCATCACTGGGATTTTCCTATCACTATGTTGAAAAAATCGAGAAAAAATGTGAGTTCGGGTCTGCAAATCCACAACAACCAAAGTATGACAAAGACAACCCTAACAAACAGCCTCCCGAAAACCAATCCAAGCCATCAGAAAAGAAGGGTCATGGGAAGACGAAGAAGGACGATGGAAAGTGGTGTGATTTCCACAAAATCACCTAGCACAACACTAATGAATGTCGCTCAAAACAATCATTGGTGGTTGAGATTAAAGAAAATGAGTTGAACCTCGATTCAGAATCTGATTCAGAAAAGAATGGGAAAATATAGATCATCAATGCAGATCACACTGCTATTGTTGCAACCACAACAATTCAACCAGAAGAACCAACAGATCCTAAAGAGGGTGTGCACCTCTTCCATTCACATATGTGGGTGAAGGGGACCCCATTGCATTTAATTATTGATAGTGGAAGCTGTTGTAGGAAAATCTCCCTGCAGACAAGTAGATTGCCTCAAAGAGATAGACCCTAACTCTAAGACAGAAAGTGCTTAACGTGGACACTGACTTCCTTTCAAATCTACACAAACTAATACATGAGAAGGAAGGATGATAGAGGTACCTTTTAATCGACGTTTGTCCCTGCACGCTCCGAGTTGAGCTCCAATCTTTTGCTCCTTGCCGAGTCCTGTAGACAAACAAAGTATGAATAGTTCCTACTCTATTGATATTAGCTTGAAAACATATCTATCTATCAACGATAAGTTCATGTAAGATTAGACACAAACTAGAAAAAAACAGGCCAAGTGTGTCATATTAATGAGAATAACGACAACAGTTCTTACAATCGTAGATGCGAATGTGACAGCTTCATCAAGTCCCCTTCGTCTAACCCTTGCTCAAAAGATCCACGACCTGGATGGTAGCAACTTCACTGATCACTCTCCTTTGGCTGACTGTGTGTTTCCTATGAGATCATAGGTTTCATGCTAGCAATTCTTCCCCCTTCTCACCATCATAGAGCCTGCTTATATAGGTTAAGAGAGGCTTAACCTCTTGAGTTATCTTTAGAACAAGTTGAGAAAACCCCTCCTTGGATCAGGGATCTCCTGATGGAACCAAGAATTTGAGTACAACTACCTTCTAAACTTGAAATATCCTCCCCTTATTCTCCTCAACTGGCCAACTACTGCCTCAGATTAGACAACGCTCCCTCAAAAGGGGCATCAAGGCGCTATAGCTCTCCCTAGGAAGCTTGAGGGGAGCGCCAACGCTCCAAGAATGGGTATCGCTCCTTTAGAGGGGCAGTGGTGTGTTATAACGCTCCTTGAGACCTTATAGGGGAGTGCTAACACTCCTAAGGATGATGTAGGGGAGCGCTCACCCTCCAAACCCTTGTTTAAGAGCTCCTTTCAGGTGATAAGAGTTCCTTGACTTCAGTTAATCATTCTCCCTCCTCCAAATCAAGTGTCTGAGTTATTCTAGATGTCTCCTTGGTGTCATCATCATGGAAGTATTCTTTGTTTGATGTTTGCGACACTTGCGACAGTCGAGAGGATCATGTGACACTTACGACAGTTGGGAGGATCATGCGACACTTATGACACTTATCAAGGTGAGCAATATTGAGGTGTAATAGATTGCCCCCCAAAGTATGAAGTTAGAAGATGCGAACTGATAACTGAAATGCTTTGTAGACTTTCAAGCTAGGGTATAGACTCGGAGAACCTGATGGAAGATGCACACAAAACATCCAACAAATATCATGGCATATTTCAAAACCCAAGGCAGGCATACCTATGCTTAGGTGATCAAGACTTGCAAGATATGGCCACCATAAAATACACTGCGGATCCATAATTGTATTGATAAAAAGGTATAGCCACTGAAGATACAATGTGGATCTATACTCTGATGACATGAACTGATCATAGCCACAAAGAATACACAGTGGATCTACGAGGTAACAAGACATAGCCACGACCAATACAAAGTGGATCTATGTAACAGTGTATGCATCATTCATCCAAGAGAAACTCCTTCGCAACCTAGGCAAAGTATATATCAAAGTGATTACTCAACCCAGGGTCTTCTTACCGATCCCAATGTGGTATGATTCTAACCATGTGAATATATGTCCTGATGTTGAACATGGCAGAAGCCACTTGATTACTGGTCAATGGTGTGAACCATTAACAAGTGCGAGGGAGATCACCATTAATGTCAATGATTCCCAAGGTACCCTAGTACATTTCAACGAATTTGAATGGATAAGTTGGAGTCGAACATCCGTGGAATCATCCGATCAGAGGTCAATGATGTAAACCTACTGTCGAACATGAGGAGGCCTGCCATTGAGGCATGCAGGTCCCAAAGTACTAACTGGTTTCTAAGCCTAATTCCCGGATAATATGCTGAAGTCGATAGGAATAGGATCATCGAAGAAGGGCCTTGATGTATCCCCCATCAACGACACGAAACAAATATAGAGATGTAATTGGTGGATCAAATGGACATGGATTGACATAGGTTTTGAGGCAAGATATTTGGGATGGATGAATCTCGAGGTGGATACTTCCCTTGAACACTGAGGTACAATAGTAGAACATGACATGGACCAAGACTTGATAATGAAGTGGATGCTGTGACTTACATCGGGTGACCCAAAGGAGTGAAAAAACTCAAAGGATTGGCTCAGTGTAGAGGTTCAGTGGGTTATAATGTGTGCATATGACAAAGTGTCGTGTTCAAGGGCGACTCTAAGAATTGCTTGATCATGTTCTCAAGAGACTGCTTGGCTTGCTTCTTTCAATTTTTCCCCCATCTAGATAGATGAGTACCTCTTTTTGATTTAATGAGCTCGAGGAGGATAACACATGATCGATATAAATCACCTTCGGTAAGTTCCTCTTCCTTTTTTTAGCGAACCGGAAGAAGTAAGGGTTTGATCCCGTATGGGCCTGTTGATGTGTGATTTAGCAAGTCCAAAGACAGAAAACTCGAAGGTTTTTCAGGATTATAGAGTTTGAAAAAACACTTAAAAGAGAACTCTCTCAGTTCCTTTTTCGTACAGTAGTCCAACGAGACCGAAAAAGAGATAAACTATCGCTCGAAAGACTCCCTTTCAAACCTTTTAACAAGCGTGAAAGGAAGAAAGATCACTCGACAATCTTTTCATATTTAGAGAGTCTGAAAAGGGTTTAAAGATGACTCTAGGGGGGTTCCTTTTTTGTGTATCCATGCGGGTCCGAAAAAGAGATAAAAGTCTACCCGGCGCGTTCTCATGTTTTCGAGCTTGAGAATGAACCAAGACTATGCTCATGAGTGCGATAAGGTAAATAACCCATCAGAACTGCCATGAAACCTGCAATGTCAAAACTGCAAACCAGGGGTTTAGTGAAGACATTATATTGTTAGAGAAACCCATAAATGAATATACCTTATAAAAAGTGGGAAATTATAAATAGAAATACAATGAAAATTCCATTTACCATTTCATTTTGCACAAGGATTTTGGAGTAGTGGAGATTCTCATTTCGAAGGTGGATCTTGTTTCGCTTGATACCGGAGCTACGTTTGACCGTTTCTCTTTCCATTCAAACCAGGTAGATATTCATCTCTTCTTATTTCAATTACATGGTTTAATATTCATTTTCATAGTAGCATTTAATTCAAAAATTGAAGCCCTAAGTTGCCCCATAAAGATCAAAATCAACCTCTTTTAAAAATGATGGAAAAAGGGGATTCTTTTTGCAAAAACGTTTTATAAGGGAATGGACAAGATGCCAACGCCTCAATAGCTAATTGGATGGGTCATTTTTGGCAAAGAACCCATGAAGAATCCCCACATATGCCCACGCATCCATAAAAAAGTCGTTTTCATTTTAAAGCATTTCGTTGTTGTATGATGAACATTGAATGGCTAAGAAGGGGAATGGTGATTATAAAAGAGGGTGTGGTCTCTTTAAATGATGTGGGCATTATATTTTCATGTTTTTTAGATTGCTTTTGAAAATTGTCGAAATTGCCAAAACGTTGAAATAATGAATTCTTTGTTCTTTTTGTTTTGTAGGTGACTTCGGCGACCATGATCGAGTGGAAATAATGAAAGCATGAGATTGATGACTTGGCTACCTTGCAGAGTCCCCACACACGGGCCACATTACGAGCTTGTGGCTTACTCAAATTCTTCAAATTGCAAAAAATGAAGAAGGAGATTTTGTTGCTTGAGCATATGATCGGCCTATGGGATGTTGCGGAGCAAGGATTCCGGATTGGCACATAGCTTCTAACTATTGAGTTGGAAGACGTGCATTTCTTAATTGGCCTCTCGAAGAGAGGGGTTCCCATATCTTTTTCTGGGCAGAGGGAACTACCTAAACAAGTGGGTGTGTATCTGGCACATCACTGCATTCCAGGAGCAAGACTGGTAGGGGGTAGAATCCCTATCAAGGATATCCGAGAGCTACCCCTCCAGTCCATATTGTTTTCCATCACACACATGATAGACAGTACTAGTGCGCATCTGGCATCAAGATCACAGGTGGCTTATGGTGTTAAGTGTTTGGAACCAACACTGTTCAACTGGAGTGCAGGGTTCCTTCGAAATGTGAAGGAACAGGTTTCACGGTGCCGGATGGGACAAAAACAGTTTGGTTATGGATATTTTCTAGTCTCATTTTTCCTAGAGCGCATCCCCCAGATGCAGCCTCAAATAGCACTAACGGTGTGACCAGTGGACGAACCTAGGATGGAGAGGTGGACTAGTCTGTCTCCAAGGCTAGTAGCAGAGTCAGAGTTCCATTTTACTGACGATTTATTTGCTTGGCTGAGACAATAGTATCTCTGGATAGAATAATTCCCGTATGCTGAGGTAGATTTATGTGGGAGCATGGATTTGATTTTACCCACGGGGGAGGACTGGGATGTGTCAGGTAAGAGACTGAGCCATACCTTGTCTAGTTTTTTTTTTTTTAATTTTTTTAATGTATATATATATATATATTTGGGCATATAGAAGAGTTTTTAACAGATGTATTGTTTTCAACATGCAGACAAGGGAGCAGTGCGCCCGGCCGATATACTAATACCAGGACGTCGTGGGGGTGCTCCAGTTGTAGCAGATCTGGGAGTACTAGTGATAGGTCTCCGGGAAGTTGAAAGAAACCTCCAAGGCCTCACGATGGGCATTCCTCCTATACGAAGGGGAGAAGTACCTTTACATCTGTAGAGGCACATTGTGGGAGTGCCAGAGAACGTTAATTCTCTACTGAGGTGCGTAGTGCATGCGGTGATATGTTACTAGCAGCATAATGTAGTGCAGGGAGATTAGAGTCTCTGGAGATCATATTTTTGTATGCCTTGTCAGGCGATGTTGTAGGGGTTTAAAGACCCAACATTTTGCTCTTCTACATACTTTTGATGTAATCAAAAACATTTCAGTCATGCCATATATATATATATATATATATATATACAGTTCTGAGTTTTTTATAGTGCCAAATGATTTGTACATGATGATGTTTGTGATGTGTTTTAATTTACATGTTATGTACAATTTTTCTTTCCTTAAATCTTATATGTGGGAGAGATACCGATCCATGATGTAATTAGCTAACGAATCCGAAACACTATTAAGTTCTCTTGGAATGTGTCTATATTCAATGTAATCGAACATTCGTTCAAGGCAACGAACTTGTAGGTGGAGACGTAGCAGGATAGGACTACGGATAGCATAGATATGGTTGATTTGATAGACCACGAGTTGGGATTCTAAGTAAACAATGATACGGGAGATACCTAGGGAGGAGGCTTGGGTCAACAGTCTGATGACAGCATGATATTCTTCCATGTTGTTGGTTGTTGGTCCTAAGAAGATACCTCCTGAACTCACCACCTCATAAAATTGGTAAATAACCCATGCTACCGAAGCAATGTCCCGGGTATGTCGACTAGTGACATCCACAAACCCGAAAAAGATAGGAAAGGAAGACGTCATATGCGCATGAAGATACGAGCACAGTCATGAGTGGCAACAATAAATACTCGAGCATGCGAAAGAAATAGACACACCAAACTAAAATACAATAATGTACAAAGTACACATGTTGGGTAATCTAAGCATAGTACATTTTAAGGTAAAGCCCGTTTCGGGGCTCTCTTAGGGAAATTCCATCATGATATACTAATTCATAGGCGCCTATGTATAGGACACGCTTCATGATGTAAGGACTGTGCCACAGAGGTTCTAACTTTCCTATCCCCAATTGATCGTGAGTTTGGTCATAAACAAGGACTAAGTCTCCTTCTGCAAAAGTCTGAGGGTGGACGGATTTGTCGTATTGACTCTTAATTCATTTCTGATGTGTCTCATTGGTGAGAGCAGCATCACGACATGTTTCATCCAGCTTGGATAAATACAAGAATCGTTCTTCTTCAGCAGAAGTATGGGGTAGGAGTTCCACTTTCAATTTGAGTGATGGAATATCACACTCGATTGGTAGGACGGCTTCAATGCCATACACCAACTGGAAAGGACTAAATCTAGTTGAGGTTTTCACAGAAGTGCGATAAGCCCAGAGAGCAGAAAAAAGTTGTATATGCCACGATGTCTTGTTTGCCCCTACCATGTGTTGAATCATGGTTTTTAGGACTTTGTTGATGGCCTCAACTTATCTGTTTTCCTGAGGATAGTAAAGGGATGAGTTTTCATGGTGAAAACCCAATTTGACATGTAATTCACTCATCATCCGGTTCTTGAAGTGTGCACCGTGATCAATGATAATGGTATGTGGTACACAAAAACGAGTTATGATGTGGTTGACAAGAAACAAAGCTGCAGTACGACCATCGTTCAGGAAGGTAGGCATAGCCTCAGCCCATTTGGTGAATTAGTCGAACGACGATTATATAATCGTGCCCCCCGACTGAGGTAGGCTTACACTGCATGAAATCGATACCCCACTTGGCAAAGGGGTTGATGGCGATAATGGGGTGCAGCGCAGTAGGGTGGGTGCGTGCCTTCTTGTTAAATATTTGGCAGGGTGTGCATTTTTTGACGGCCTCGATACAATCTTTTAAAATCGAGGGCCGAAAGTAGCCGACATGTAGGATTTTTTTGGCTATGGCCAGTCCAGAAAGGTGACTGCCACAGGCGCCAAGGTGACAATCGTTCAAAACGCATTCAACCTCCTCATGAATAAGACATTTTTGAAGGATGGTGTCAATCCCACGACGATACAAAGTGTCGTCGATGATGAGATAACGACGAGAGTGGTGACGAATACGTCAACGCTCTTCACGAGAAATGTTAGGCTAAAAACGTTGGGTTTGAAGGTAAAGGAGGATATCTCCATACCAAGGATCAGAGGTGTCGATGAGGAAGAGAGATTCATTGGGGAGAGAATCTCTAGGTTCGATGTCTTCATCGACACGAGGGAGAGCACAGATAAGCTCTGCAAAGACCAGGGATTTTTTGGCTTTGGCCTTTGTAAATTCAAGGTCGAATTCCTGGAGGATAACGATCCATTTGGAATATTTGCCCTCAAGTACTTGACATGTCAAGATGTAGTACATGGGGTTGGAGTTTGCAATCACCATGGTGGTGCATAATAAGATGTAATGGTGGAATCTCTGGACAGCGATGGTGGCTTCCAGAGCCAGTTTTTCGACGTGTGAATACTGGATTTCGGGTCCAGATGTCCAGATAGACTCTTGCTCAGGTAATAAATCACATGTTCTTCACCGTTAGGGTCCTCCTTAACTAACACCATCGCAATGGTGGAAGCGGAGGCAGCCAAGTAAAGGATATAGTCTTTTATATACTTTGGAGGGTGAAACAAAGGTGCATGGGTCAAGGTGTGCTTGAGAGCATCGAATGACCATTGGGCAGTGTCATCCTAGATGAAAGGGGTGTTTTTTTGCAGTAACCGCATGAATCCTTTAGTGATCTCAGCATAGTTGCATATGAAACGATGAAGGAAGTTTTCTTTGCCTTGCAAACTTTGGAGTTGGGTTAAATTGGTAGGTGGGGGTAAGGCTAGAATGGCCTTGATCTTTAAGGGATCCACCCTAATCCTGTCTTTGGAGACAGTGAAACTAAGGAGTCGACCGGATTTGACGGAAAAAATGCACTTATGCGAGTTCAAGCGAATACAGTAGAACCAGAATCGAAGAAAAATCATTCGTAAGTGATTGGATCGATTGGATGCGTGGGCGGGTAAGTCATTGAGGTAAGGCTCTGCGATATGCTTGATATCGTGGAAAGCGTACGACATGGCCCGCTGGAAAGTAGCATTAGAATTTTTAAGTCCAAAAGGTAGATTTTGGTAGGCGAAAGTACCCCAAGGGTAGATAAAGGTTGTCTTATGTTGATCAGCAGGTAAGATTTCAATCTGGTTATACCCAGAAAAGCAATCCATGAAAGAGAAGATTACGCTCCCTATGCAATTATTGATGATTTGGTCGATGAAGGGCATAGGGTAGTTTTCCTTGGGACAAGCTTTGTTGAGATCTCGATAGTCAACACAAACACAGATGTTCCCTTGTTTTTTGGCAACCGGAACAAGGTTGGAGATCCATTCTGTCAAAGGGATGGGATAGATAAAGCCAGATTTTAGAAGTTTCTCAACTTTTTCTTTTATAGCTATGATTTTTTTGGGATGAACTGGGTGAAGCTTTTTTCGAATAGGTTTCGCGTCGGGGTAAGTCTTGATTTCTTGCACGACGATTGAAGGGTCGATCCCTGGCATTTCCTCGTAGCTCCATGCAAATACGTCACATAATTCTTTAAACAAAGCGGTGTAAGAGACCACTTCCTCAGGTGTGCAATTGGCACCAAGGTTGATGTTTTCCATGACACCTTCTTTGATCTAAATGTCAATAACAATCATGGTAGAGATGTTACCCATATTCCCCTCAGAGAGAATATCTTGTGTGAGGATAGGATATTTCGAAGCATTGGTAACATCGGGAGGGGAAATAGAGTGTATGTCTTGGTGAATTTCTTCCGAAGGTGGAAGAAAAGAGGATCGATGATGGTTATCATCCCAAGGAAGATCGTCAATGCTAAGAATTTCCATAATCGATTCGTCAGAAGGGAAAATTTCTGAAATGTAATCAATGATAGATGACAGGGAATCCAACCATGAGGGCATCGAGTAGGCATCAGGTGCCAATAAATGTGGGTTGTTTGGAGAGGGAGAGGTAGATTGAATATCTATGTATGTGGCCTCGGCTGGGCTAAGTGGCATGGTGTCACTGAGCACATCGAATTCCAGAGGACTAGGTACAATCCAGGGATCAAATGATTCCAAGGATTGATAAGGCATAGTCGAAATCATATTGATGGCGGAAATATGAGGAGCGGTAGGTGGAAGTGGTGTAGGTAAAGTACCCATAAGGCTAGAATCTTTCAATAAGGCAACACCAATGTTTTCATATGTAACTGGATGGTCTCCCAAAAAGGGAATGTTGTTGGTGATAGGGGCGCGAGCGTCAGGTGTACAGAAATCGAGTTGATCAACAGTGACAATTTTTCCTTGATGAGGGAATTGTACACATCAAAACACCAATGAGGCGACAGTGGTCATAGCATAAAACCAACTTCTTCCAAGTAGCAGGTTGTAATCGAGGGGGGCATCGACCACCTCGACATCAACGGTAACGATTTTTCCGCGCAACTGAATGGCCAAGGATTGTAATAATTCGTGAGGATGAAAACCTCATCCATAGAAAGCGCGTAACATCGTAGGGGATTTGTTAAGGGCAGGTGATTTTAATCCCTTCCAACAAGCTAAAGACATGACACAAGTAGAGGCTCCCTCATCCAAGATAGTTCAGTGGATTTGTTGATTGTGAACAACAAGATCGATTTGGAAAGCTAGATTGTGGGAGAGTCGTGGTTGATGATCATCCAAGTTAAATGTGAGATTATTTGATGAATCAGGGTCAAAAGCGTCGATAGCAGCTAAGAGCATTCTACGTTGGCTAGGACAGTGTCATAGAACTTCTAAGGTGGACATAACACACGACGCTTGAGCCAAATCTTCAACAATGTTATAGTTTTGGGCAGCCCGTGAATTAGGATTGAAGGTAGATTTCTAGATGGTTCTCTTAGGAGGGTGTAAGATGGAGTCAAATGAAGGTTTCTCAATCTGAAGTGGCCCAGATGGAGGGCTAGCAAATGGAGGACTAGCGGAAGATGGAAATGGGTCCGGTATGGAACCATTAGTAGTCTTCGGCTTATCAGGTTTAACTGGCATGTCATAGGTTGCAGAGCGAGTGGTCATATTAACCCCATTAAACATGTAAATGTGGGAACTTATCGAGGCCTCATCATGGGGTTGGTTGGAACTGCCCCCTGTGGTGGGGGTTTGAGAAACCAAAGATTGTTGTTGTGGAAAAGGCTGAGTAAGCACAGCGGGTTGTGAATTTCCATTGAAAATTTTGGCCACTTCATCGCGATGTGGATAGTCTCGATTGTAGTGATCATCACCACAAATGAGACATGGGAATTTTGGCTTTCGTTGTGGTTGTTTTCCGGCAGCAGGGGTTTGCGGTTGATTTTTTGGTTGTTCGTTGTTGTTGTTTTTCTTTGGTTTATTTCTCGCTTTCTTCTTGCCCCCAATTTGTTGTGAAGGGGTTGATTGGACTACATTCACCTCAGAGACCTAAGTTTGAGGGGGGGTAGAGGAAGGTGCAGTCGGGCTAGGAGTGGTCGTCAAAGTGGGCCGCTGAGTTGTTCTAGTCGATTGGGAAGTAGATTGGGTTTTGACGGAGCCAATAACTCCATCCGCATGGGAAGCAGACGATGGTTTGGATGGATCATTAGTGGCATGAGTAGCATTTGGTATCAACTTGTATAGAGTACCGGACTGTGAATAGACCAAGTCTAAGTACTGAGCTCAGGAAATAGCTTCTTCCTCGGTGACTACGCCACCCATGGCAACATCACGAGAGATCTGGGGAAACAATTATTTGGTGAACCATTCCGCTAATAGTTGGTCAGGAATTACCGCTTTGATTAGCCTTCGTCATCGTCTCCACTCATGAATATGATCAGAGATGTGTACGGAAGTTGTTTGACGAAGGGAGGTTAATAGTTTAGTACTCGTCTCGTATCAAATGGGTAGTTGGAAGTGTGTGAGGAAGGGCATGGCGAGGGAGTTGAAATCGTGAAAAGATGCACGTGATAGTTCAATATACCATTTCACCGCGGAACCCATAAGTGTTCATTGGAAAAGACACAAGCGTATAGAATCGTCCATGAGGGAGTTGGATGAACACCACAAATGGAAAGTCATCACGTGGTTGTTTGGGTCTTCTTCGGACTTTCCATCGAAATTTGGGATATCAGAAGGAAGTTTAGCTAGAATAGTTGGCCAAACCAGAGAATGATAAATAGGATCATTCGTTAACCGAGACAAGTMTGGAAGGTCCAGGGTAGCTAGAAAAAGTAGTTGTTGGTTAACCTGTGGGTAATGCTGGTGTGGCATGGGGACACCAGTAGGGCCAATCACTGGGTTATGCGGATAATTGTAACTAGTGGGCCCTCTTGTATGAGGTTGGTGTTGACCAGGGTACATAGGATTTGAGGTGTTTTGAGAAGTATGTGTGAGCGAAGGATAACCGGATGGGTTTTGAGGGTTATAAGCTGGATTTGGCATTTGTCCATAAGGAGGTTGTTACAGATTTTGAGAGTTGTGTCCTACTGAGAACTGTGGATTTCCTGGAAAAGGGATATTCCATAGATTAGGCATGGCAGACACATTTTGTCCATGTGGTTGATGGTAGGCTCCAGATTGAGGATACCTCCCAGCATGAGGGTGTCCTCCAAATGGAATTTGTCCTCCGGTGGGAGGATTCCCCCAAGCTTGAAGTAGAGTTCTCGAAATTTGAGAACCAAACATAAATGACTAACCGGTACTACCGAATGGGTTAAGACCACCAATACTGGTCCCTTCGGGTTGTTGGATAGGTATGGAACTTCGCGGCGTAGCTTGAGTAGTAGAGGTAGTGGGAAAATTCAGTGCTCTGCACCCAAAAGGGAGTGATGATGTAGGTATTGGTGTTACGGGTGTGCCAATAGTAGCTTGTCTAACCACCGCATTACCGGCAGGAATAGTCGAAACGTGAGGGACCATTATAGAATGAGATGTCTAGAGAGGAAAAGTAGACCTTGGGCCAATGGACGATGTGTTCGGACCAACGGGTGGTGTGGCCGTAAAAATGGTAGTGTCAGTAAAATGGTTTAAAGGTATAGTGTAGGAGTTAGGTGCATCAGCACCTACCCCCACTCCATAAAGGTCCTGCACCATGTGCGGTGGACTTTGAACGATGTCTGCGGTCCAAAAGGGGTCATCGACTAAAGGGTTTTGACGAGACCTAGTTGGAATGTCAGAAGGATTGATGACGACAAATTCACCAGCTGAATTCAGTTGGAGGACACAACGTTCATATCCCTCCAGAATGTGGAAAGCTTCCAGAGACTCTGAAATGATTCGAAAATTCTCCAAAGGAGTGGGAACTTCTTCTTGGGAAGTTGTGGTATCTTGAACCTCTCTTTGTTGAGGAGATTCCTCCGTAGAATGAAGGGGTAAAGGGGTGTTCCCTTCCATATTTTCTGGAGGAAGTCCCTGTAGCCTCCGCGAATAGTGTGGTGGGTCGATGTTGGCGAAAAAGAGTCGGCGAAAGAGATCTATGGCCAACTACTGAAAAGAAACTGCATACGCTAATAAAATCTAAGAATCACAACCAGCAAACAGGACCTTCTCTCGATGACCATACTAGTTGGTGATGAAATCCAACGTCGCATGATCAATTCAAGGAGGGGCAGGGATATGGTGGAACAGTTACAATGGCGACCTGCTTAACGGACTTACACCTTGGTGCAAGCTTCCACACAGTAATTGTGGATTTAACCTCCAAGGAGCCCGAGTGAGTTTGACCAATGTCTGCTCTAGGTACAGTGAGACTTCCCTTCACTGTCACCTTGTGTAAGACCCTAAAGATTATGGCCACTAAGGTTACCAATTTGTAGTCAGCCCCTAGGTGGGTACAGTCGAAAATTTGATTCGAACGTATGGGCAGGGTATCTAGCCAAAAATCAACTAAAAGGCTTCCATGCAGTAATTGTGGATTTACCTTTAAGCGATCCCCATAATATGATATGACCACCACAATCAGTTAAACCACGGAGGGATAATCTCTGTAGCTCACCCTAATGTGACCTTGTGCGTAACCCCTGTGTGAGAGGGGGATTCGAACGTATGGGCAGGGTATCTAGCCCAAAATCAACTAAAAGGATTCCATGCAGTAATTGTGGATTTACCTTTAAGTGATCCCCATAATACGATATGACCACCACAATTAGTTAAACCATGAAGGGATAATCTCCGTAGCTCACCCGAATGTGACCTCGTTCATAACCCCTATGTGAGAGGGGGATCCCAGGCAGACTTATACGATAATTGGATTTGACTCTCCCTAACTTAGGATGCCAATGTTTATTTTGGAAACTTTGGAGAGTTATGCTCACAGCCTAATCCAAAGTACTAAGCCTAGTCTACTATTGGTGGAGGATCCTAGAAAAGAAAATGTTTCAAATAATTTTTAATTACCATTGATTTTATAGTTGTTCTTTACTCAAAAGGGGTGCATGGAAGTGAAATGGATGGAATTATGACTCAGCCCCAAGAGTGCATCAAAGATGATAAGTAGTCATTTCTTTTCAATGAACATCTATCTAGGGGAGAGAGAGAGAGTTATTTTCACTAACAAGCACTAATAAGGAATGTCCTCAATCAAATTTTCTTCAATCAAATCCGATGTGATGCTAAAAATTTTAAGATACCTTCTAATATGAAAAATAAATCATGAATATGCTTCGTTATTGTTTGTATATGAATAACGATTGATTCAAAATAATGCTCGTCTTGCTAATTATCTTTTTGGATCAATGAAAATCAGACCAACACAAGAAAGAATCATACAAACAATACACCCTCTCGTCATGATCAAAACAAGAAGTGAAAGAAAAGAAACAATCAAAGAAAAATCAAAAACTTCACACCAAAAGAGATGTCAAAGAACAATTCTCTTAACTAAAACCAAATGAGGAGATCTGTAGGCCTTTCATGACCTTCACCAAAGTTTTTCGCTCAGTCGAGAAGGGGAGAAAGACAATGCATGGATTTCAAACTCCAAATGGTAGAAAAACTCAACAACAATAGTGAAGAAGGCTACAAAATTCAAATAGAAAGATGTTTCTCATTCAAAAAGACAGATGTCAAAGTTGACAAGGAAGAAATATTGACTCACAAGGTGACCCAGCAAGAGAAACACAGAGGTAAACTTGAAAAAAGCAATTCTGGAAGGCTTTTTGGCCAAAAGAGGGTTGGCACTCTGTTGCAAAGGGAAAGGAGGGTTATAGTGCTCTATGTAAGGCACTTAGGGAGAGTTGTCACTCTACTAACACTGGAACGAGGGTTCCAGGGTCAAAAACTCCTAAAAGTATCAAAAAAATCCAAAAATTGCAGTTCAGTCTCGACAATTAGGCTGAGTGTGATGGGGTAGGGAGTCAATCAGCTCATGAATCCAATCAAAAGAGGATTGAAACAGGTCTGAAACAATCAAGGGGTAAGACGAGGTCTATGAGGAGAAATAAAAAAAATAAGTTTTGATTTGAGGACTCCCCAGTGGAGTCGCCAGTTTCTGTTGTAGGAAAATCTCCCTGCGGACAGGTAGATTGCCTCAAAGAGCTAGACCCTAACTCTAAGACAGAAAGTGCTTAACGTGGACACTCACTTCCTTTCAAATATAAACAAACTAATACATGAGAAGGAAGGATGATAGAGGTACCTTTTAATCGAATTTTGTCCCAACACGCTCCAAGTTGAGCTCCAATCTTTCGCTCCTTGCCGAGTCCTGTAGACAAACAAAGTACGACCACTTCCTACTCTATTGATATTAGCTTGAAAATATATCTATCTATCAATGATAAGTTCATGTAAGATCATACACAAACTAGAAAGAAATAGGCCAAGCATGTCATATTAATGAGAATAACGACATCAATACTTACAATCGTAGATTCGAATGCAACAACTTCGTCAAGTCCCCTTCATCTAACCCTTGCTCAAAATATCCATGACCTATATGGTAGCATCTTCACTAATCACTCTCCTTTGGATGATTGTGTGTTTCCTATGAGATCATAGGTTTCATGCTAGCAATTCTTCCCCCTTCTCACCATCATAGAGCCTTCTTATATAGGTTAAGAGAGGCTTAACCTCTTGAGTTATCTTTAGAACAAGTTGAGAAAACCCCTCCTTGGATCAGGGATCTCCTGATGGAACCAAGAATTTGAGTACAACTACCTTCTAAACTTGAAATATCCTCCCCTTATTCTCCTCAACTGGCCAACTACTGCCTCAGATTAGACAACGCTCCCTCAAAAGGGGCATCAAGGCGCTATAGCGCTCCCTAGGAAGCTTGAGGGGAGCGCCAGCGCTCCAAGAATGGGTATCTCTCCTTTAGAGGGACAGTGGTGTGTTATAACGCTCCTTGAGACCTTATAGGGGAGTGCTAGCACTCCTAAGGATGATGTAGGGGAGCGCTCACCCTCCAAACCCTTGTTTAAGAGCTCCTTTTAGGTGATAAGAGTTCCTTGACTTCAGTTAATCATTCTCCCTCCTCCAAATCAAGTGTCTGAGTTATTCTAGATGTCTCCTTGGTGTCGTCATCATGGAAGTATGCTTTGTTTGATGTTTGCGACACTTGTGAAGGACATGCGACACTTGCAACAGTCGAGAGGATCATGCGAGACTTACGACAGTTGAAAGGATCATGCGACACTTACGACACTTATCAAAGTGAGCAATATTGAGGTGTAATAGAAGCCAGAAGAACCTCATCTTAGTAGAGGTCGTCAAACAGTTGGTATTGTCGACAACACGACACCCACAACCATACAACATAAGGTGGCTTCGCCAGGGACGAGATGTTTGTGTCAGCCAACAATGTTAATTGTCATATGGAATCCAACCCTTCAAGGATTAGGTATTATGTGATGTTTCCCCACTAGATGTCTGTGATGTTCTTTTGGGCCAACCATATATGTGGAAGCGCCATGCTATTTATGAGTCTCAACCCCGTAGTGTCATTGTTACTCTGGGGGATAATCTCTACACAATACCATAGGTAGTTTTGACTGTTGTCCCACCAAAACATTTTCTCAAGGTGATCTCATACTGCAACATTAATCATATTTAAAATATGTTCAAAAGGTGAACATAAGGACACTGCAACCACTACAACCTTGGCCCAACACCTTTCTTTCCAACAGAATCATATTGCAGAAGAAACAAAACATATTGTTTCTTCACCTACAATAGTACATACACACTGCCCAATCAATCCAGGATACAACAAGTTAGTTGAACAGATTCAACCCTGCCAACAACAAGTTCATCACAACCTTCAACAAGCTAAGCAGCACAAATTCTGCAGCAAGGCAAGCAACTCACCAAGATTTAGATTCAACAAACGCTTTTGTATCTCCCCTAGGAACTAAACATAATGGACACCATGTATTCCTAAGGAGGGAGTATTGATCTAGGTGGATATCGGTGGCCACCCACCTATTCCAACTGACTCAAAACATTTTGTTGGCAATTTAATATTTTTATTGGTTTTTCAGGTCCTGAACTTCTGAGGCCATTTTGAGGTCCCTAACGAATATTTTTTGCGATTAGGCACCTTAATGATAGTAGGGGGCTCTAATTGATCCCCCAAAATGAATCTCCTCATCTATACATTTCCAACAATCTATCGTGCACCCCAAATGGAGATCGTATACCAAAGTTATGCCCCCGTGAAGTTGATACACCAAACTACCCAAAACTGGGTCCACAAAACTGTTGGTTTTTCATCTTCCAAGGTTAGGGTTTTGGATTTTATTTATGTTAAAAAAAACCTTTGGAACCTCATTGTAAAACTCATCTTCTTGTGAATGAGTGTAGCCATCACATATCTTCTCTGAGATAAGTTTCCATTATTCTACCGAGTCTTTCACTCTGTATTTTTACAGTTTTGTACATTTCACTCATTAATAGAAATTGTGTATTACTATATCTTTATGTTTATGGTTATATCTCTGATAAATATCTGTTATATTATTGGATATATGATATATCTCTGTACATTTATTTATTATATCTCTACTCACATTTCGTGCTAAAAAAAATCTAGTTGAAATATGTTTATGACTTAGTGTATATCTGAGCTAAAATTTCTACATGGTATCAGAATTGGTGCTCTCAGGTTTAACAGACAAGAGATTTTACACTTGATTTGCAGTGAGTGCAAAGGGATTTTCTTGGAAGAAGGGAAGGTAAAAATATTATTGTTGTGAGGGTTTCTAGAAGAAGGTTTCCAGTAGGAGGAAACAAGTGAATATAGAAACTAGCAAGATCAAATGATAGATCTTGGGCTAGGGTCTATTTTGCTACAGAGAGGAACCAAATATTTCTCTTGCAAGAAATACTAAGGGGAAGAAGAATTTCAATGATTGGGCCACCTCATCAGACATGAAGCACATCTATCCATATGATGAAAATGAGTTATGTTATCGCACAATTTGTACTTTGATAAAAGGAAAGGTAAAAGGAAAGAAAATCGGCGTAACTTGAGGTTATCCTATCATTGTCACCTCAATAGGATTCCTCTTTATATTTAGGGTTGTAGGCCCAGGGGAGACATCCCTGGTGACCTGGGGGTTTGAGAAGGAAAGGTCAAAATGGATATTAAAAGGTCCCTTCTCACAAGTCACCACTGATTAGAAAGTCTCGGATTTATAACCAATGAAGTGATAATATATCAAGATGTACCTTCCTGGAACAAAGCAATGAGAAAATATATATATTGCAAGTACAACTTGTTGGTTAGCACTTCATAAAACAACAAACTTTCTCAATGAAAGAAATTGGATGATAATGATGAAGTAAACAGAAAATTATAACAATAATATTTATGAGTCAATACTTCACAATAAGTTCCTTGAAACAACTTCAAAATGACTAAGAATAAGCAACCATTAACATCATAATACTAGCATTTATTATAATGAAACAAGGCAATGCATTAATCAACCTTTTCAATTGCTTTTAGAATCTTTTAATGCTGCAATATATGGTTGTAGCTTACTTTAGTAACCATAGCAATAATGTTAGTAAGTTAGGCTATTCTAGTGTTAGAAGTAGTTAGTGAAAAGCTTAGAGTGTAGGTTTTGATGGTTTTTTTGATAAATCACTCAATAAGGAGTCTTAGACTAATGCTTTTAGGGAAAATGGAGTCAATGATATGGCAGAAAATGTTGAAGGAAAATGATGATATAAGGAGAGTCAAATGTTGGCAAATATTTAACAGACAACGCATGCTTGTATGCTTGTCATTGATGGCAAGTACAACAATGAAGATGGCATGAGTACAGAAAGTATGTAATAGATGGGCATTATGAGAAGACGTTGCATAGAATATTTGAATAAGATCAGAAGAGATAGTGCAGAGGATTGTTGACAGATCATCGAGGGTAAAATCAGAGTAAGTAGAACAAAGTAAGCTCGGGAGGAGAAGCAACATTTATGATCATTGGATCCCATTTTAATTCCCGAAAGAAGGAGGACCATCAGATCTGATTGTAGAAAAGAAGAATGCACAAAATAGGAGGACATATATCAGGCGTCAGATCTAAGCATAAGTTCTGACTATCGTTGGATCAGGGAGAACCTGCACGTTCATTAAAGTGAAAGGAGAAGCAAGCTCACAAAATCCCAAAAGAACGAGGATCGTCCATCTTCAGGCAGGACACGTGGTGAAAGATCATCATGTCACTAACTGGAAAGTCAAAGGAATGGGGTTCCCTAATCTCTCGAATTCGCGATATGCGAAATCACAAAACTATCTTAGTCGTTAGATTGAGGTTTTTTGTGGACCGTTGATCCAGCTCCATCTCGGAGTCTCGCCTATCGCGACTTGGAGTGACGAGAAACTCCATCTAAGGAACAACGAGATGTGAGATCATGAAAAGATCAGGACTGTCGGATCACCAAGAACATGGACCGTTGATCCGAGCTCCATCTCAAAGTTTCGCGAATAGCGACTTGGAGAGGCAAGAAACATAACCACCGAAATCGTGATTTAATTGCAGCCGTCAGATCAAGGTTTGATTTGAACTGTTGATCCAACTCCATTTCGTAGTTTCGTGAATCACGACTTGGAGAGGCAAGAAACATAACCATAAGAATGAAGAAATCACGATATGTGAAATCACAATATGATCTAAGCTGTTGAATCAAGATCAGATCTGAACCAGCAAATCATAGGAAAAGTGGCAAGCAATTGGAATTTTGTTGACTTGGAGTCAACGGAACATGGTGTGGAAACTCGTGAAATATGAAGCGCATTTTTGGCACATCCTATGGTCACCATCAGTGGTCACGAGAAGGGAAGGAGTCAGTTCAGATAAGCTCCATTTCAGGGTTTCGAGGATCATGACTTGGAGAGTCGAAATGCCTCATCTCCAGATTCACAAAATGTGAAATCGCAAAAGTGCTTTATGCATAAGCGCGTGGTCACAACCATTGGGAACATCGATGGAAGATGGAGGAAGAAGCTAGAGATGCTAAGATACACTACAGGGATCCCAAAATGCTGAATTACGAACTGGAAAAACAGGCACAAGATTCTTTATTCTTAATCCAACTGTTCAAGTGAGTTTGAATATGATCGGAGGGCTACTGTTCCATCTCATAGTTAATTGATCAGTGACAAATCTGTTAACTAAATTGAGTCATGATTCTTGATCGGTTGGCATTTCAATTGCTTAGATGGATTTCTTTTGCCTAAGAAGATGTGAAGAGTAACTGCTATGGGCATGGTGTATAAAAGAAAAAGATACAGACTGTACGTGGTTGGTTGTTCTGGACGAAAAATGAATTAAACTGTAAGAAAGGGAAAATCACAGGGTGCACAGTGTGAGACTAAAAGTATGTGCAGTGTGAGATAAAACTCAGAGAAGAGTAACAGATGAGGAAAAGACTTGAAACAAAGAAGAATTATAGAACAACTTGAAGCAGAGCAGAATTGTAGAACAAACAAAGGAAGAGAAGAATTGCAGAACAATTAGAAGAAGACCAAATTTATAGAACAAAGAAGAAGTGGTAAGAATCAATTTATCTGTGTAGTTGGTTGTTTAATTATTCATTTATATTCTAGAGTTTTTGGGAGGTTCTAGGGAGGACTATTGTCCTCAGAGGTTCAAGTGGGAGCTTGAACACAAGGAGTTGTAGCTTCCATCTGGTTGCAGCCAGAGAAACCAGGGTGGCAGGGTGGTGCAGGGTGGTTGGAGCCTATGTAACTGGAAGTTGGTGCTTCCATCCAGTTGGTGCTGGAACATTAGGGGAGTTGGTGCTTCCTTCTAGTGGGTGCTAGAGAAACAAGAGATTCGGTGCTCTCAAATAATTTTCATCTTGTAAAACAGAGGTAGCAGCCTCACATTAAGTTGGTGCTCAATTATAGATGATGTACAAAATTTAAAAGATTGCCTATCATTTCGAAGAAGAAGAGGTTTTCTCCCTTTATGGGTTTCCTCGTGAAAATTTGTCTCTGTGTATACCTTATGTGTGAGTGATGCTCATTATTTTTATTGTCCATATGATGTATAATGTTTTTTTTTGTTTGTTAATTTGTGCAGGACCTGCGATTAACCTGTGGCTTGAGAAACCGCGACTCAGGGGCATCTAAGCCGTCAAAATCACCCGGGGATCGCACCCGGCCTGAGCCACACCAACCCTTAACATGGTT
>ML794027.1:190532-215924 GCA_009831015.1 Picea engelmannii
CCCCCCCTCTCAGTTGTCTTAGTAATTTCAACAATTGGTATCAGAGAGGGTTCCTTTTATTCAAAGGTAGATATGTAAGATTAAACATGACAAGTCATGAAGGGACTTCAGCCTCTAAGCCCCCTCTGTTTGATGGAAAAAAAAATTTCCTTCTGGAAGATTAGAATGAGAACATACTTAATGGCCTTGGGTGCTGATGTTTGGGATGTAGTAGAGACTGGATATACAAAGCTTGTTGTGCTAGCCTCCAAGGACGATAAGTTAGAGTTTAGTTTTAATGCTAAGGGAATGAATTTTATCTTGAATGGACTTGCTGAAGCTGAGTTTGTAAAGGTGATGCATCTTGAAACTACCAAAGCAATGTGGGATAAACTTATTAGCAGTTATGAAGGAAATGAGAAAGTAAAAGATGCCAAACTTCAAACATACAGATTGAAATTTGAAAAACTAAAGATGGATGAAGATGAAACAATTAGCAAGTATTTTTTAAGAGTTGAAGAACTTGTAAATTCCATGAAGGGTCTTGGTGAGGAGATTGAAGAACCATTTTTAGTTCAGAATATTTTAAGATCTCTGCTTGATAAATTTAAGTCAAAAGTCTCTGCAATAGAAGAACTAAGTGATCTTAAAACTCTGTCCATTGATCAACTTCTAGGACCTCTAACTGCATATGAAATGAGAATTAACAAAGATAAATCCAGTACTAGAGAAGCATCTTTTAAAGCAGACAAGAATGCTATATCAGAATTAGATGATATTGAGGCAAAATTTGTGAGAAGGTTAAAGAAAGGATCAGGAAAATATCAAGGGAAGTTGCCCTTCAAATTCTTTAACTATGGTAAGATAGGTCAGTTTTCATCTAAGTGTCCCCATCAAATAAAGGACCAGAACTCTGATGATGAAAATAAGTACAAATACAAGAAATGTAATAAGAAGAAAAGTTTGGTCGCAAATAATGACAATTCCTCAGAAGACACTGATAGTGACTCTTCCTGTGAAGATAATGCAAATGAATTCATGCTTATGGTCAAAGAGGATTATGATAATAAAATAATAGGCAGTGATGATAATGATGAAGAAGTTGTGGTTGATATGGAAGGAGAACTGATCAGTGCACTGGAAGAAATTGACAGATTTAGAATTAAGAACAGAAAGAAAAAAAAATTGCTGATACAGTTCGAGAAAGACAGTAAACAGCCTGATGAAGACTTTTCCCTGTTGAAAGTGAAATTAGAAGAGGCAAAGAAAATAGAAGACATACTAAAACAACAGTTGTCAGAGAAGAAAGCAAGTTGTGAATCCTTAGAAGAAGAGATAGTAAAAACAAGAAACGAAATGGAGAAGTTTAAGGGATTGTATCATCAAAATATACCAAGTATTAAAGCCTCAGAAGGATTAACCTCGCATTCTAAATCAGAAAAGAAATTCAAATTGAAAGATGGATTGGGATATGAAGAAGGATCAAGTAGTGATCATCCAAGTAATACAGAATCTATCAAGTTTATCAAATCCTCAAACATTGACAACAGTCACTTTGCAGAAACAAAGAAAGAAAATCATCCACCAAGAAGGAATGAAAGAAAAAGCACCACAACTGAATTTGTAGATCAGAAAGATTATTGGCATGAAAGAAATCGACCTCCTCAAAGAAGACAACTTTTTTCAAGGTACAAAGATTTTTTCTATGGTTATTGTTTTTTCTGCTCTAATTTTGGTCACAAAGCTATAAACTGCTCTTTAAGATTTAGATATGAACAATCAAGATATTCAATGAATAACTATCTTCCACAACAAATATTGAGACAGCCAAGCAACAAAAAATCACAGACTATAAATCATGTGATGACTAGGAGAAGGACACAGGTCAAACATAACAACAATTATAAGCATAACAATCGTTCTGATCTATTATTCAGTGAACCAGAATGTTACAACTACCATAATTATGGACATAAAGCTACAGACTGACACTTAAAGAATTACAAGTCAGATTTGATCCCCACTACTGAAAATGTCAAAGTTTGGAAGAAGAAAGTAGATGACAAGTGTGGACTAGTGCTATCAACCCAAAGAAAAAATAATCCTTGGTATATTGACAGTGGATGCTCCAAACACATGATTGGAGACAAAAGTAAGTTTCTAACTCTAAGTGATAGAAAATCAGGGAATGTAACTTTTGGAAATGATGCACCATGAAAGATAAAAGGTAAAGGAATTGTAATTTTGAGTAATGGAAAAAGGAAAGCTCAAGATGTTTTGTTTGTAGAAGGTTTGAAACATAATCTGCTTAGTTTCATTCAAGTCTGTGACCGAGGGTGTGAAGTTTTTTTTACCTCTAAAGACTGTAGAATAAAATCTGTGGATTCAGGACAGCTAGTTGCAAAAGGTATAAGAACAGAACACAATGTCTATGTATTAAAAGAAGAAAAAGAAGAATGCCACTTAAGAAAATATGATGAAATTTGGTTGTGGCATAGGAGACTTGGTCACCTAAATTTTGATCACATAATCAAACTCAGAAACAATGGGGCAGTAAAAGATCTTTCGAAGATATCAAAGCCATATGACTCTATTTGTAAACCCTGTCAAATAGGAAAGCTTACTCGCACTCAGATCAAATCTAAAAACTTTCCTTCAACATAAAAACCTCTCCAGTTAGTACATATGGATCTATATGGACCATCAAGGAAACAAGGTATAGGAAAACAAAATTACTTTATGTTGATTATTTATGACTATTCTAGACTAACTTGGGTTGCCTTTTTGAAAGAAAAATCTGAAGCATTTGAAAAATTCAAAGTGTTTAAATCTTTGACTGAGAATTAAATAGGAAAAATATTAAAGGTAGTAAGGTCTAATAGAGGAGGAGAGTTTAGTTCAGGTAACTTCAAAGAGTTTTGTGATAAACATGGGATCAAAAGAGAGTACACAATTCCAAGGACTCCACAACAAAATGGAGTTGTTGAGAGGTAGAATAGGTCAGTACAGCAAATGGAAAGATCAATGATGAATGAAAGGAACATACCTCAGACATATTGGGTGGAAGCAATTCATACAACTGTTCATATCCTTAACAAAGCTCATCCCAGGCCACATAGTGACAAGACTCCTTATGAACTATGGTTTGGAAGACCTGCTTCAATCAAGCATTTTCAAGTCTTCGGGAGTAAATGCTATATCACGAACAATGATGAAAATATTGGAAAATATGATGATAGGGCTGATGAAGGTATCTTGTTGGGTTATGCTACAAATAATAAAGGGTACAGATGCTACAATAAGAGATTGCATAAACTAGTTGATTGTATAGACATAAAATTTGATGAAGAAATCTCGATCAAGAATGTAGGCAGTGTTGAACCAAGAATAGATGATATAGTTGAAGATGAAGATGAACAGATCCAAGGATTAGAAAAGGAAGAATCTGAATCAGATGAAGATATGAATACTCAGACTGACACAAATCAGCAGAAAGAAGAAAAATCACCTCTCAGAATCATTAGAAAGAATCATCCTGAAAATCAGATAATTGGAGATATAAATAAAGGAGTTCAGACAAGAAGGAAATTGATTAAAGACTCAAAACAATCTCATGTTGCCTTTTTATCTATGACTGGACCTAAACATTTTGAGGAAGCTAGCCAGGATGATGATTGGATTAGAGCAATGAATGAAGAGCTTGATCAAATTGAAAAGAATAATACTTGGGAACTTGTCCCTAGACCTGAAGATAAGAATGTAATAGGTTCCAAATGGGTGTTCAAGAATAAAATGAATGAAAAAGGGCAAGTTGTTAGAAATAAAGCCAGACTAGTCTGTAAATGGTATGCACAAGTTGAAGGTCAAGACTTTGATGAAACCTTTTCACCCATGGCAAGATTGGAAGCCGTCAAAATGTTTCTTGCCTATTCATGTCATAAAAAGTTTAAAGTTTATCAGATGGATGTTAAGTCATCATTTCTTAATGGATATCTAGATGAAGAAGTATATATGGAGCAACCTAAAGGATTCTCATTGACAGATAATCCAAATTATGTTTGTAAGATGAAGAAGGCCTTATATGGACTAAAACAAGCACCGCGAGCTTGGTATTATAGACTGGACAATTTTTTACAAGAAAAAGGGTTCAAGAAAGGTATTGTTGACAGTAACCTTTACATTAAGTCTGAAGGTGATAATTTACTAGTTTTTTTTGTTTATATAGATGATATTATTTTTGGTTGTACTAATGAATCATCTGTCCAGTGGTTTTCTAACTCTATGCAAATAGAATTTGAAATGTCCACGATAGGAGAACTGTCATATCTTCTTGGCTTACAAGTAAAACAAAGTTCTGCAGGAATATTTATTTCTCAAGAAAAATACTTGAAAGAGATGTTGAATAAATTTCAGATGGAGGATTCCTCTCCTGTTAGTACACCTATGGTGGTTGGTTGCAAGCTGATTAAAGATGATATCTCACCTGATGTTGATCAAAGGTCGTATCGCTCTATGATAGGAAATCTTATGTACATCACAGCATCACAACCTGATATAATGAAAGTTATTGGAATGGTAGGTCGTTATCAGTCAACACCTAAACAAAGTCATTTGGTAGCTGTCACAAGGATATTCAAATACTTGAAGGGAACAATGACTTATGGTTTGTGGTATCCCAGAAATCATAATTTTCAATTAACCTCTTATTCATATGTAGATTGGGCAAACTATGTTGATGAGAGAAAAAGAACCAATGGAGGAGCATTCTTTCTGGGTGACTCATTAGTAGCATGTCTTAGCAAAAAACAAGGATCTATTTCATTGTCAACTACAGAGGCAGAATACATTGCTACTGCTACTTTTTGCACACAAATTTTATGGATGATACAAACTCTTGCAAATTTGAAGGTAACTTAAACTGATCTCATTCCAATTCACTGTGATAACACCAGTGCCATTAGTATCTCCAAGAATCCTGTTATTCATTCCAAGACTAAGCATATTTTAATAAAGTACCATTTTCTCAGAGAACAAGTTACAAACATAATTGTTCAACTAAATTATATACCTTCTACATAACAGATTGCAGATATACTTACAAAATCATTAGCAGCAACCCCTTTTGGATATCTTCGTCAAAAGTTGGGGGTTATAATTTCTTTTGTCTAATTTGTTCACCTGGTTAGGGGGGATACTTACTGCATATCTGGTGTATTTCTAAAATGCTTCTAGTTGACAAGGGGAGTATGTATTGTAATAGCTCAGGGGGAGCGTGTTTCTTCTTTGACATTGATGTCAAAGGGGGAGAAAGTGTGGTAATTTATTTCAGGATGTGATTTCAAGGATTCTACAGGAAAGTTACAGTGGAGTTACGGTGGTTTCCATCAATGCCAAAGGGGGAGAATGTTGGCAAATATTTAACAGAAAACACATGCTTGTATGCTTGTCATTGATGGAAAGTACAACAATAAAGATGGCATGAGTACAGAAAGTATGTAATAGATGGGCATTATGAGAAGACATAGAGAAGATTCAAATAAGCTCAGAAGAGATAGTGCAAAGGATTGTTGGCAAATCATCGATGGAAAAATCAGAGTAAGAAGAACAAAGTAAGCTTGGGAGGAGAAGCAGCATTTCTGATCGTTGGATCCCATTTTAATTCCCGAAATAAGGAGGACCGTCAGATCTGATTGTAGAAAAGAAGAACATGCAGAAGAGGAGGACGGATCTCAGGTGTTAGATCTGAGCATAAGTTCCAACCATCGTTGGATCAGGGAGAACATGCATGTTTATTAAAGTGCAAGGAGAAGCGAGCTCACAAAATCCCAAAATAAGGAGGACCGTCCATCTTCAGGCAGGACACGTGGTGAAATATCATCATGTCGCTGACTAGAAAGTCAAAGGAACGAGGTTCCCTAATCTATCGAATTCGCGATATGCGAAATCGCAAAAATATCTTAGTCGTCAGATCGAGGTTTTTTTTGGATTGTTGATATAGCTCCATCTCGGAGTCTCGCCTATCGCAACTTGGAGTGACGAGAACCTCCATCTAAGGAACAGTGAGATGCGATATCATGAAAAGATCAGGACCGTCGGATCACTAAGAATGTGGACCGTTGATCCAAGCTCCATCTTGGAGTTTTGCGAATCGTGACTTGGAGAGGCAACAAACATAACCACCGAAATCGTGATATGCAAAATCACAATTTAATCGCAGCCGTCAGATCAAGGTGTGATTTGGACCATTGATCCGACTCCATTTCAGAGTTTCGCGAATCGCGACTTGGAGAGGCAAGAAACATAACCACAAGAACGTTGAAATCGCGATATGTGAAATTGTGATATGATTCGAGCTGTTGAATCAAGATTAGATCTAAACCATCGAATCATAGGACAAGTGGAAAGTGATTGGAATTTCACTGCTTGGAGTCAACAAAACATGGTGTGGAAACTCGCGAAATATGAAGCACCTTTTTCGCACAGCCTATGGTCACCACCAGTGGTCACAAGAAGGGAAGGAGTCAGTTTATATAAGCTCCATTTCAGAGTTTCGGGGATCGCGAATTGGAGAGTCGAAATACCTCGTCTCCATATTCACTAAATGCAAAATCGTGAAAGCGCTTTATGCATAAGCGCGTGGTCACAACAATTGGGCACATCAATGGAAGATGGAGGAAAAAGCTAGAGGTGCTAAGCTTCACCACAGGGATCCCGAAATGCCAAATTATGAAATGGAGAAACAGACACAAGATTCTTTATTCTTAATCCAATGGTTCAAGTGAGTTTGAATATGATCAGAGGGCTACTATTCCATCTCATAGTTAATTGATCAATTACAAATCTGTTAACTAAACTGAGTCATGATTCTTGATCGGTTGGCATTTCAATTGCTTAGACAGTTTTCTTTTGCCTATGAATATGCGAAGAGTAACTGTTGTGGGCATGGTGTATAAAATAAAAAGATACAGACTATGTGTGGTTGGTTGTTCTGGACGAAAAAATGAATTAAACTATAAGAAAGGGAAAATCACAGGATGCGCATTGTGAGACTGAAAGTATGCGCAGTGTGAGATAAAAATCAAAGAAGAGTAACAGATGAGGAAAAGACTTGAAGCAGAGAAGAATGATAGAACAAGTTGAAGCAGAGCAGAATTGCAGAACAAACAAAGGAAGAGAAGAATTGCAGAACAGTTAGAAGAAGACCAGATTTACAGAACAGAGAAGAAGTGGTTAGATCGATTTATCTGTGTAGTTGGTTGTTTAATTATTCATTTATATTCTAGAGTTTTTGGGAGGTGCTAGGGAGGACTGTTGTCCTTAGAGGTTCAAGTGGGATCTTGAACACAGGGAGTTGTAGCTTCCATCTAGTTGCAGCTAGAGAAACCAGGGTGGCAGGGTGGTGCAAGGGAGAACAAGTGTTCTCTATTATACAGGTTGGAGCCTATGTAACTGGAATTTGGTGCTTCCATCCAGTTGGTGCTGGAACATTAGGGTAGTTGGTGCTTCCTTCTAGTGGGTGCTAGAGAAACAAGAGAGTCAGTGCTCTCAAACAAGTTCCATCTTGTAAAACTGAGGTAGCAGCCTCACATTGAGTTGGTGCTCAATTATAGATGATGTACATAATTTAAAAGACTGCCTATCATTTCGAAGAAGAAGAGGTTTTCTCCCTTTATGGGTTTCATCGTGAAAATCTTTCTTTGTGTATACCTTATGTGTGAGTGATGCTCATTATTTTTATTTTCCATATGTTGTATAATGTTGATGATCACTTGAAGAAATATTAAGAATGTATTAATAGACTTAAAATTGTTTAAGCACAATAACAACTGATTCACCCCCGCCCCCTCTCAGTTGTCTTAGTAATTTCAACATCAAAGACAAGAGAGATAAATAGTTGGAGTGTTGGTAACCCAAGGCTCCAACTATCAAACCCTAGGGGAAACTAGCTGCTAAGGTGTAGGTAACCCTAGGCCTTAGTAGATTTTCCTCCCTCTTTAACTAAATGATGAAGCAAAAAATGAATAAGATGAAGAAAATAAAACTAGGGTGTTGCAATGGAAAGGCCCTAGCAAATACTTCAAGAAAATCAACCTCTTGAAAAGATCTAGTAGGTAAAGGATTTTAAAGTTAGGACAATAACATGTGCTAGAATTCCTAGAGTTTAAACAAGAAATTTCATAATCTTAATGTAAATGCAAGATAAGAAATACTATAACCATTCAATTAAGAATAATTGAAGAAATTTCACTTACATACATCAAGAATCATCAAGAAAAACCATAGTTGAACACTTCCACCAAAAAAATTGCCAAAATACTCCAAAATTTAGCCTTCCTCAACAAGTGCACCTAAAATTTCATCCAAGTAACCCTAGAGAGGGCGCAAATTTCAGTCCTCATGAGTGTGAGCGAAATATGATGAAACAATACAAGGGAAAATCCCTTATTTATATAGTTACAAGGACCAAAATTAGGTCAAAAAGGTCGGCATGGCCAGTTACATGTAATATCTAGTTTTTACATTAAATGCCAAAATAAAACCGTAAATCAAGTTGTAAAGATGACATCATGCCCTTTTAGGGTGATGTTAGGCCTTCTCAGGGAAACATTGGCCTCCAGGAGAAAAACGTTAGGCCTCCTTGGGCCTTTGGATCCTGCCACTTGGCACACAATTGCCTCCAAATTGTCCAAAACATTGGGTGACATTGTTGGCACAGGGGCAGACCCAAGGTTCAACGCTACAACAGTGCACCAACAAAACCCTAACTATCAGCCCTTTCGGCAACACCTGCGAAGTAGATGAAGTCTCACCCAAGGTAGAGACAAGGGTGGTTGCAAGACTCCAGTGTCTAGAACCTTAGCTGGGACATAGATATTTGATTGCAATACCTTAATAGAGTACTTATTTATTACAGTTCATTAGTATTCATCTTTAATTCCTGCAACTAAACCCTAACAACAAATCAACACAGTATTCACACAGACCCAATAGATTCAAGCACTAAGCATAAAAATAGAGATCAGATCTAGCATTCATTCACATTATTCATCACTAAACTGTCATATCAGATTCATCTATCATTTAACATTGCACTAAGCATTGAATCACATAAACAAAAGAACAACCAAAAGCACAAAGAATTCACAACACAGGATATACGTGGTTCACCCCCATCCTATGACTACATCCACCAAGTCTTTGTCTTCTTTATTAGATTATCTCAATCTTATTACATGCACATAGCCTGAGTATCAACTTCGTAGAGGACAGGAGATATGCACACTCTTCACTAGATCCTCCTTCCTTGAGTTATAGCACAAAGCCTTCCACAGTCTCTTATAATTACTTGCACTCAGCTCTGAAAGTCTCACACAGTATGCATGAATCACTTACAACTATTACTTGCACTTAGCACAACTTACAACTCTTCGATCACATAGATCGAACTCTAGCACTTAGCACACTTCGGCCTTCTTAAATCACCTATCTTTCTATTTATACATTATAAAATTAGGCCTAAACATGGGTAAACCCATGGGCCAACATTCCCATACCCCTTACATAAGCCCCAAACCCAAAAATCCCTAAAAAGGGGCCGAAATATTGTGATCTACGCTTTGTCTTGCGCTCCGCCTTCGACATCTTGTCGAAGTCCCAAAAATAAGTCAAACATGACCAAGAATCCTCAAAACTTGGTCAACGGCCAACAAGCCCCCAACACTCGTCTGTGACTCATCTCGAGTCACTCTGATCTGGGTAGCTCTGCTTCAAAAGCCTCGATCTTGGCTCAAGATGATTTGACTTATTGTTGTGCCATGGCCTCCTACTCAGTGAACTCTTGGATAACAACTTCATTGACAGGTCCTTCTAGGCGTTGTTCAGTTGCAGTGATGACTTGATCCATCTCTGCTCCTCGGCCTTCAATCTCTAAGAACAGTTGGAAAGCCTCATCCTATATAGGTTGGAGCCTCTGAGTCACTTCCATGACTTTTCTTTGAATGATGTGGACCTATTGTTTATCGGTGCATTACTCCAGGGATCATTTCATCCTTTCAATAGCTGACATGGGCTTCAATTGTGCCTGTATTGTTTCTGATTTCTACTTCAACTCCTGGAGTTGCGACTCCAGTGCCTTTAATTTTGGATTCTTAGTGAGTTTCTCATAATTCTGGGCACTGCGATCACTTATTTTCTTACATTCCATGGAGAGGGCATTGATTCTTTCAACTGTGTTCTGGTCAGTTGCTTCTCTTTGGTCCCTTACATCCTGTGGAGTATTGGGCATTGTGCAGAGCTCTAATTCTGCTATTATTTTTTGTAGCTACTGGATAGCTTCCGCAACCTGCTCTACTTGATGCTCGACCTGGTCTTCTACCTTTTTCTCTAATCCTATCACAAAGTAGAGTGCTATGTTGACTGCTTCTTTCACTTTGAGTTTCTCTACAAGCAAATATTCTTTTTCTTGTTGAATCTGTGCTTTCTCCTCTTCAAACTTGGTATGGAGAGCAACCTTCTCCTTCTCTGCAAGTCAGTGTTGTTCTACGAGTACTTCTTGCACTTGATTTAGGGCTTGGGTGGCTTGTTCTTTTTCTTCCTGTGTGTGATGAAGGTGAGCTTCGGTCACATCATCTAGTCAGTGGAGTTGGGATAGCTCATCTCCAAACTCTAGTTCCCTCGATGGTGTGCGACTGGACTGAAGGGCCTGTTGTACCCCTCAGAGTTCAACCTCAGTTCTGTCATACATATCCTCCTACTTGGCTTCATGTTTCTGCAATATTTCCTGTGAGGCGTCATTTACAGCTGCGATGATGAAGTCAAAGTCATTAACAGTGAGCACAATCTTCATCTTGGTCAAGGTGGCTCTAGATTTCTTTCAGGAAGAGGGTTTCAGGGGAAAAACCTTCCTCTTCTTCAAGGGATCAGCCTCATATCTAGGTGGTGTTACTTCTCCTTGCCTCTTCTCATCTTATTTTCCATTTATCTCTTCTACATCATCATCACCCCCTCGTTCAGGTGATACTGAAGCAATATTTTATGAGGCGTTGCTTAAGTCTTGGACTTCTTCGGTCTTCTTCCTTCTAATGGTTCCAGGTGTGTCATGTTATTTGTGAGTGGCCTCCAGGCTGTCAAGTTCATTATCATAAATCTTTGTAGGGTTAGTGGGGATAAGGAAGTTTATTTACTAGTCCTTAGTTATCTCCTCGAGGACTGCTTCTGTAAGCTTGTAGTACGACTGAAGATCCTCCTTATGTTCGTCTGCTCGTGCATTAATATAGATGAAGTGTTGATTAGTGTGAAACTTCATGAGGGGTCGGAACCACTATAGGGCGTTCAGTGTCATGTGAGTTTCTACTTCAATAGCCCTCTTCAGCTAGAGATAGTATGTGTGAAAGACTGTGTTCGACTTCCATTGTTTTCCCATATCACTCAAGTACCAGAGAGTCATGAACATTGCAGCAAGCATCTCGAACGACTCAATGTCCAGGAAGGTCACACTTTCTGGAATCTCCCAAGAAACAAATGCAATGAGGATCGGGAGCCAGCTAAAGTGTAACTCATATCCCTAATCATGTGCTTCATGGTATTCTAATTCCAGTTGATTAACTAGGTACTTCACCCAGTTCATCTGTATGCCTTCCATGCATTGCCATACGAGGTCAACGACAAAGCCTGTGACCTGTGTGGGTCTTTTCTTCCTTACTATATTTCCTGTGATTAATTGGCATGCTAGGCACACTACTCCATTATAGATGGGGGCTACCTTGTAGCCTCATGTCCCCTTCTCAACATCGTCATAGGTATCCTTGATATTTTTTGCTAATGCGCGAACTATGGCTTTCCCTGGATAGAAGTCCTATGGGTCAGGTCCTTGCATACTTAATCTGGTGATCCTATGGATCAACATTGGATCAACTGTGATACGACAGTCTATCCATAAGTATCCACCATGGTAACATGAAAGTAGGAGCTTGACAAGGGCGTTAACTTCTTGGTTCCTTCCAAAGTGTGGGATTTTCATTACATTTAACAGGGTGGACTGTGCGAGGTTCGTTGCCCACAGCTGGGAGATTATTTTTGAGTTCTTCCCCTTCGTCATGGTCAAGTATTTATATGGGGTGAGCATACTATTTTTCTTGCAATCTCCTAAGTTGAAGTCATTGAACTTCAACATTGCAATATTGTCCTGTGCGTATCCCCTTCGGGACGTATGCAGTAACCATGGTGTACTCAAAATATCTTGGCACACTATCACGACTCACCGCATCGGCTAGAGGCGATATGTAGTTGGGTAATATGGTCGGGATTAGCTTCTCATTTTCTAGGTCATCTATGTGCTTGGTTCTCTTTTTTGTGACGACTCAGGATGGTCTGGATCCACAAGCGGTCGATGGAGAGGCTTTTACTCCTCTCATCGATGATTCGTGTACACCCATAGACATAGACATTACTCTTTCAGTCATGAGGTCAATGAGTACCTCCTTCACAGAATCTTCGACTGCACTAAGTTCTTCGAACATACACGCTCATGGTTTAATATCTTTGGTTTGAAGAATAACTACTCAATGCAATGGGTCAGATGGTGATAGCATGATGATCATTGTGTGAAATCAATTGATCTGTGGTTTCATATAATCACGGTTGTAAAAAATTTCTCGGTGCAAGGTTCGACGGAATAAGTAGATAACTAGGCAACGAATCTCTCCAATGGGGGAGAAGCCTTCATTAATTCAGTTCGACCTGTTACAGCATGGTCCCAATGGTCTGATGGCGGGCTTGCTGACCATAAATGTCATTCTACCCATTCAGAGTATCGTTCTAATGGTTATACTATTCCCAACGACTATATTGCTTCACCATGGAGAAGTTCCATGTGACGTTGTTCTGAAATCCCGACGAAGTTCAAGTTTTGTAAATATTCCTTCTGTGAAGTTCCCTCTGGAACCTTCTGTAACTTTTCGATATTTGATCTCTTCTTTCTTAGTTTTCTAGCCTACTTTCCAGTGAGCTTCATCTCAGTATTCCTTTTTCCATTATGATTCTTATCTCCTCTTGGCATAATAACTTCAAATTGTTGAGATTCTTTCCTAGTATTCAAGGGCAATACTTCTTCTTTATTTGGGGTAGGTGCTTCAGTCTTATGTGAGTTTTCTTTTGTTATTTCAAGTTCGATATCCAAGTTTTTGGTTCTAAATAGATTTGATCTATTCTCTTGTTCTTCAATCAAGTGTGTGATCCTCCTAGTCATGAAATCTTTTAATTCTTGTTTTTTCTGCTCTAAGACTTCTTCTTCTTTCCTTCTAGCCTGATCCCCTTCAATCCAAGGTTTTCCTAGTAATATAACAAATGGGACGTTGTTTTCAATAAATTTAACAACTTCAAAATCTTCTTTTGTCGAAGTTCCATGAGCACTCATAGATATCTGGGTAAGTCTTCCACATAGGGTTATCAACTTTCCTCTAAATATTCTTATTCCCCCCAATGAAGGAATCATATCAGGCTTTCCTAAGGTTTCCCAAGTTCTTTATGCCATAATATTCACCTATGTTTTGTTTATCCAGAACACAATCAATGTCGAATTCTCCTATTCTTGCTTCTATGCACTCTTTTCCTTTCAATATCTCTGATAATTTGATATTTCGGTGGTCATTCAGGGTTTCTTTCATTTGCAACAATACAGTATCTGATTCTTTCAGGGTTTCTTCCATGGTCTTAGTTTCTTGACCTTTCTCATGGCATTCTTGTCTCATATTCCTTTTTTCAAGCTTATCTATCATTCTAGGGAAATCTAAAACTTCATGGTCCATAGCTTTACAACAAATACAACTGGGTCTTCTACCAAGGAATCCCTTAGCAAGATGTCCCGATATTCTGCAACTATAACAAAGATTTAATCCTCTATTTATCTTAAATGATCCCCATCCTTTATTGTACTACGCACTAGGATCATGGTAGCTAACCTGTAAATAATTCTTTCTAGGATCTTGCATCCATTTATTAGTCCAAACATTCTTTCTATGCGTAGGAATAACATATATTCCACTATTCTTATCAAATCTACTTATATCAAATCTTCTTTCTTCTAGTTGCACCCTAGTTTTTAGGTTAGGACAAAATTTGTCAAACATACCTAGATCCATATTCTTGAAACAAAAATTTCCACTTATCTTACTTTTGGCAAAGTAGAAAGCTTCCAGATCTAAAACGTTTCACTATTCTTACCTCTATTAGATCAAAAAATCATTCAGATCTTACCTCTTTTCTTCAGATCGACCTCTTTCCTTAGCATAGAGCTTCACAATTCAAGCAACAAATCTATGCACATAGCTTTCTTTCTTTTCCTCGGTTCCTAGAAATCACAGTTTCAGGTCAGATCTTCGCACAGAGGTTCTTCTTCCTCAGTTCCCAGCAATCACAGTTTCAGGTCCCAACAACAAAACCATTTGTTGGCACAGGGGCAGACCTAGGGTTCAACGCTACAACAGTGCACCAACAAAACCCTAACTACCGGCCCTTTCGGTAACACCTGCGAAGCAGATGAAGTCTCACCCGAGGTAGAGGAAGGGGTGGTTGCAGGACTCCAGTGTCTACAACCTTAGCTGGGACATAGATCTGTGATTGTAATACCTTAACAGAGTACTTGGTTATTACAGTTCATTAGTATTCATGTTTAATTCATATCATAACTAAACCCTAACACAATATCAATGCAGTATTCAGACATACCCAATCGATTCAAGCACTAAACATACAAATAGAGATCAGATCTAGCATTCATTCACATTTTTCAACACTAAACTATCATATCAAATTCATCTATCATTTAACATCGTGATAAGCATTGAACCACATAAACAAAAGAACAACCAAAAGAACAAATCATTCACAACACAAGATATACGTGGTTCACCCACATCTTGGGGCTACATCCACCAACTCTTCGTCTTCTTTATTATCTTCTTTCAATCTTCTTACATGCACAGAGCCTCAAGATCAACTTTGCAAAGGATAAGAGATCTGCGCACTCTTCGCTAGATCCTCTTTCCTTGATTTATAGCACAAATCCTTCCACAGTCTCTTACAATCACTTTCACTTAGCTCTGCAAGTCTCACACATTATGCACGAAGCACTTACAACTATTACTTGCACTTATCACAACTTACAACTCTTCGATCACATAGATCGAACTCTAGCACTTAGCATACTTCGACCTTCTTACATCACCTAGATTTCTATTTATACATTATAAAATTGGGCCTCAACATGGGTAAAACCATGGACCGACATTCCCATACCCGTTACATAAGTCCAAAACCCAAAAATCCCTAAAACTGGGCCAAGATCCCACGATATCCACTTCATATTACGTTCTTTCTTCGGCAGCCTCTTGAAGTCCCAAAAATAGGTCAAACATGACCAATAATCCTCAAAACTTAGTCAAGGGCCAACAAGCCCCCAACACTCACCTGTGACTCATACTGAGTCACTTTGATTTGGTTAGCTATGCTTCAAAATCCTTGAGATTGGCTCAAGCTGCTTCGACTTGTTGTTGTGTCATGGCCTCCTGCTCAGCGAAATCTTGGATAACAGCTTCGTTGACGGGTCCCTCTAGGCACTGTTCAATTGTAGTGACGACTTGCTCCATCTTTTCTCCTCGGCCTTCGATCTCTGAGAACATTTGGAAAGCCTCATCCTGTATAGGTTGGAGCCTCTAATTCACTTCCTTAAATATACTCTGAATGGTGTGGACCTTCTATTGAGTGGCGTGCTTCTCCTGGGATCGTTTCATCCTTTCAACAACTAACAGGGGCTTCAACTGCACTTGTATTGTTTCTTCTTATTGCTTCACCTCCTGGAGTTGTGACTCCAGTGCACATATTCAATTAAATGCACATATTCAAATGTTTTGTTAATCATATTGACACATACCATGATACCCGGACTCATTTCCTCATGGAGCAAGACCCATTTATGTTGAAGGACTAGGCCGAGGTGATGGATGCTACTCTTGTTGACAAAGCATTGAATAAGAAAAGGATGGGCTCTCCAAGGCCATGCTCATGTCGATATGGATCTCGGTACTCTATGTATAGGACCTGTGGGCCTTGAGAAATAATCTCCTCAGTTATCCCTAGGCTAGGGGATAACAAGGTCAATGTTCCTTAGTGTGTCAGAGACAGACTCAGACATGCATGTGGATAGTGGGGTCGACACCATGCATGTAGTGAAGGGGGTTGGAACTGTGGATTTCCAGCTAGAGTCGAGAGGTTATTTGAAGGTGGAAGAGGTGTTGCATGTACCAGATCCGAGGGTCAAATTGATCTTTGTATCAGATCTTGTGGATAAGGGGTATGCAATGATGTTCAAGGATGGATAGGGGCTCATATGGTCAAAGAGAGCGGTCTTGGATGTAGCAATGAGGCTTGGAATCAGACAAGGTATGATGTACAGGTTGTTGGGATGACCTGTGTTGGGGTCTAGTGGATTTTTGGATTCAAATTCTATGTCGTAGAGTGGGCAGGTTGTGTTATCCCCTAGCCTAGGGATAGCTAAGGATATTATTCTCAAGGGCCACAGATATTAGACATGGATTAATGAGAGCCACATTGACTTGATCCTGGCCCTAGAGGGCCTATATTTCTTCTTCAGTGCCTCCACCTTGTCAACATCAACAAAATCCATCCCATCGGCCTGGTCCTTCAGCAACAGTGGATCTTCCTCCATGAGGTTATGATTCTGCGTATCATGTTATGTGTCACTCTGATTCTCAAAACATTTGAATATGTGCATTTAATTATTTTTACTTCTGATGTGTGCTTGGACCTTATTCCTTTCCACTTGTCCACACCTGGGGGGGATGATAGGATGCCCTAGCAAGTTGGTTCCCATAGGGTTTGAATTTCCATTGGGTGGGTTCATGAAAGGTCATCATCCATTCCCACCATACTTATCACTTTTCATTTTTTTCCCTCTCATCCATCCCATACATTGGTTCGGGCATTGGCTTTGTCAAGCTAGCAAAGGGTTGTATCTTACCTTGTGGGAAGAAGGGGCTAAAGCTCCAAAGGGAAAAAGTAGTAGGAAAAAGATCAAATCCAAAAGAAAAAAACCTTCATATGATTCACCCAGTGATCCCCGAGAAAGAAATAAAAGGCTTCTCAACAAGAAAAAAAAGGACCCATAAATTAATAAAATCAAGATCTAGTTGGAGGATGGGGGTCTCGTCACGAGCCAACCTATTAGTTCTATTAGCATGTAGTGGTTTGACACTACCATTCATCTAGTCACCACGCCAAAGTAGTGGCTCTTTGTGGCATAGCCAAGATAAAGAGGGGCTCATCATGAGCCAACCTTCTCATCTCCATGAAATGCTTGTGGGTAACATTGTCACCATTGGTCACCATGTCAAGGCAATGTCCCCTAACTAGTCTCTTGAAATAAAAATGAATAATATAAAAGGATAAAAGGAATTGAATTTTCTTGGAAACATTTGCATCCATGACAAGGTGTGGCTCACCCTCTTCATAGTCATTCATAGGTAATCCATACATTCCCCTGTCATCATTGCACACATTGCTTAAACACCCCTCACCACCTCATCCACTTACATGGCCTGGATTTGTATTCACCCAGAAACATCCCACGTCTAATGAGGATTGGCCCAATAGGACCTCATGACATCCTCTCCAAACCTATCTTGTAGAATAGAATAACGTCTTTGAGCACTTGTCTCGGAAAGGGGGGCTTTATGTACATGTTTAGATAACTTGATTATTAGATGTGATTGACATTGCTATGATCCTTGTGACTTATGAGCCCATGGAGGGTGTACTTTTTGTTGTTGCAGGGCCACAACCAATGGACATGTACACATGGGGAGATGATTAGTTCGGATCTCCATAGGGATAAAATCCCACCAGATCGATGTTGAGACACCATCTAGGGGTAGAGACAGGTCAGAGGCTTATACTAGAGAGAGAGGAGGAGGTTCCACCAGAGACAACCTGGTAGGCCTAGACCTAGGGGGGAATTTCCCTCCTATTATGATGTTGGCCTTGAAAGGACCATGATGTCACCTCTATGACCCTTGACATCACCAGCGTTTGATGGACACTTTGGAGGCAGTTATGTGCCAAGTGACATGTGTGGCTTGATCCCGAGGCCTTGGGAGGTCTAAGGTTTTGCTCCTGGAGGCCAACATTTCAATAAAGAGGCCTAACGTCACCCTAAAGGGGCATGATGTCACCATTTTTTCTTGATTAGGATTTAATTTGTCATTTTTATGTAAAAACTAAATATTACATGTAAACTAGCCATGTGATCCTTTTTTACTTAATTCTGGTCATTGTAACTGTATAAATAAGGGGAAGATCACTCTTATTTTTTATCATCTTTCACTCACACTAAAGTGAGGTCTGAAATTTGAGCCCTAATTAGGGTTACTTAGCTGAAATTTAGTGTGCACTTCTTGAAGGATTCTATTTTTGGAGTATTTTAGCAATTTTCTTGGTGGAAGTGTTCAACTAAGTTATTTGCTAGATGATTCTTGGTGAATGTAAGTAAATTTTCTACAATTCTTCTTCATTGAATGGTTATGGTTGTATTTATATTTCACTTATTCTAAGATTATGAAAATGCTAGCTTAAAACTGTAGGAGGCTAAAAGAAAATGTTATTGTTCTTGCCTTAATAACTTTCACCTACTAGATTATGCTAGAAAATCGATTTTTTTGAATCTTTTTGCTAAGGACATGTTGGCCCTTGACCAAGTTTTGAGGATCCTTGGTCATGTTTGACCTAATTTTAGGACTTTGACAGGCTATCAAAGGAAGAGCACAAGACAAAGTGGAGATTGCGGGATCTCGGGCCCTTTTTGGGATTTGGGATTATGTAACGGGTATGGGAATGTCGACCCATGGGTTCACCCATGCTTAGGCCTAGTTTGTATGTATAAATAGATGCTAAGGAAATGTAGCGAACACAAAAAAATCAATGGCTGAGTGCTAGAGTTGGATCTATGTGATCAATATTTGTAGTGCTTTTGTGCATACTATGTGAAACTTGCAAAGTTAAGTGCAAGTCATTGTAAGAGACTATGGAAAGCTGAGTGCTTAGATCTACTCAGGGAATGAGGATCTAGTGTGCTACACAGATCTCCTGTCCTCTATAGAGTAGGGTTTTTGAGGCTTTGTGCATGTAACCTATTGAAGAAGCTAATAAAGAAGAGAAGAGTTGGTGGATGTTGCCACGAGGTGGGGGTGAACTACTTACATGTTGTGTTGTTCTTCTTTTTGAAATGTGTTGATGTGCTTATGTGCTTAGTTCTTTAATATAGATGAATGATTTTTCGATGCTATGTGCCTAATAATATTAATGGATGTTAGATCTGATTTATATACATGTGCTTAGTTCTTGAATCTGCTAGATCTGACCTGTTTCGTTGGGCTAAGTGTTGTTAGATGTTAGATCTGGTTGAATACTGTGTTGTGCTATAATTAGGGTTTAACTGTGTTGTCACTAAGAACTGAATATTGATAAATATAACTGTTGATTTCTTTGTTAAGTGATTAGAATCATAGATCTGTGTCCCAGCTAAGGTTTCAGACACTGGAGTCCTACAACCACCCCTACCTCTACCTCGGGTGAGACTTCATCTGCTTCGCAGGTGTTGTCGAAAGGGTTGGTAGTTAGGGTTTTGTTGGTGTGTTGTTGTAGCATTGAACCTTGGGTCTACCCCTGTGCCAACAAATGGTTCCGTTGTCGGGACATTGAAATTGTGATTGCTGGGAACTGAGAAATAAGAAGCTATGTGCAAAGACCTGACTTGAAACTGCGATTGTTGGGAACTGAGGAAGAAGAAGTTATGTGCAAAGACTTGACCTGAAATTGTGAAAGCTCTGTGCATAGATCTGTCTCTCTAGTGCACAGTATTCTACTTGATTTGTGAAGCTCTGTGATAAAGAAAGAAGTCTGATCTAAAGAAAAGAGGTAATATCCGAACACTTTGTTCTCTAATAAAGGTAAGAATAGTGAAAAGTTTTAAGATCTAGAAGCTTCGTTCTTTGTTGAAGATAAGATTAGTGGAAGTTTTTGTTTCTAAAGTATGTATCTAGGTATGTTTGATAAGATTTTTCCTAGCTTGAAAACTAGGGAACTGATAGAAGAAAGAGAATTTGATATAAATAAATCTGATAAGAATAGTGAAAGATATGTTATACCTATGCATAGAGAGAATGTTTGGACTAACAAATGGATGCAAGATCCTAGAAATAATTTTTTGCAGGTTAGCTACCATGATCCTAGCATGGAGCACAGGAGAGGTTGGGGATCATTTAAAATAAAGAGAGGATTAACCCTTTGTTACAGTTGCAGAAGACTGGGACATCTGGTTAAGGAATGCCCTGGTAGAATACCTAGTTGCCTCTATTGCAAAGATCTGGACCATGAAGTATTGGATTTCCCTATAATGATTGCTAAGGTTGAAAGAATGAATATGAACCAAGAAAACCCTAAGGCAGATCCAGAAACTGAGATTATGACAGAACCTCAGAAAGGATCATAGAAAGTATTACTACAGATGCAAGAAACCCTGGATGATCACCGACATGTTAGTTTATCGGAGGTCTTTAAAGAAAAAGAGTACATTGAAGAAAGAATAGGAGACTTCAACATTGACTGTGTTATCGATGAGGAAACACAGGTGAATATCATGAATGAAAGAACTTGGGAAATTCTAGGAAATCCTACTATGATTCCTTCATTGGGAGGAATAATATTATTCAGAGGAAAGATGATACCCTATGTGGAATACTTACCAGGATATCTATGAGTACTCATGGAACTTCGATAGAGGAATAATTTGAAGTTGTTAAATTTATTGAGAACAACACTCCATTTTCTACGTTATTAGGAAAACCTTGGATTGAAAAAGATCAGGCTAGAAAAAAAGAAGAAGAAATCTTAGAGAAGAAGAATCAAGAGTTAAAATATTTCATGACTAGGAGGATTGCACACTTGATTGAAGAACAGGAGAACCAGGCGAAGCTATTTCCAACCAGATATTTGGATGTCAAATTTGGAAGAACACTAGAAGACCCACAAAAGACTGAAGTACCTATTCCAGGTACAGATGAAGTATTACCCTTGATTTCTAGGAAGGAACCTCAACAGCACAAAGTTACTCTACCGAAAAAAGATAAGAATCAGAATGTAAAAAGGAATTTTGAGACGATGCTCAATGGAAAGAAGGATAAAAAACTAAGAGATAAGATTGAAAAGTTATAGAAGGTTCCGGATGGAACTTTGCAGAAGGAAAATTTGGAAAATTGGAGCTTCGCCAGAATATCAAAACGACGTCACATGGAACTTCTCCATGGCGAATCAATATAGTCGTTAGAGACACTATAACCATTCGACTGATGGCCCAAACAGGTAGAAAGGCATTTATGGTCATAAATTTTTCCACTAGACCATTGGGACCATGCCACAACTGATAGAACTGAGTTAATGAAGGATTCTCTCCTGTTGCAAGAGATTCGTTGCCGATTTATCTATTTATCCTGTTGTTCCACACAATGAGAACACTTTTTCCAATCGTGACTATCAGATCTCGCGGCTTAGTTGATTTCACACAGTGATCACCGCATTAGTGTCATCTATCCTATTGCATTTAAAAATTACTCTTTGAACCCGATACATTCAAGCACGAGCGTGCATGTCAGATGAGCTTAGCGTTGCAGAGAAAATTGTCGAAGAAGTTCTTATTGACCTAATGACTGAAAGGGTAATGTCTGAAAGTGTGATGTCTACAAGTATTCAAGCATCATCGATGAGAGGACTGCAAGCCTCTCCATCGACTTCTCGTAGAGCCAGATCATCCTGACCTTCAACAGAAAAGAGAACCAAACATAGAGACGACCTAGCAAATGTGAAGTTGTTCCCATCCATATTGTCGGATTACATCCCACCTCTAGTTGGGGAAGTGATTTGAGATAGTGTGCCAAGAGAATTCAAGTACACCGTGGTTACTGCATACCTCCTGAAGGGGATATGCACAGTTCGTGCTCAACAGGATAAGATCACAATGTTGAATTTCAATGACTTCAACCTCGGAGATAGAAAAAACTACAGTATGATTGCCCTATATAAGTACCTGACCAAGATGAAGGGGAAGAACTCAAAGATAATCTCTCATTCGTGGATGACGAACCTTGCACAATCCACTTTCTTAAATGTCATGAAGATCCCACACTTCGGAAGGCACCATGAAGTCAATGCTTGTGTCAAGTTATTACTTTCATGTTACCATGGTGGCTACTTATGGCTAGACCATCATATCACAGTCAACTCGATGTTGATCCATGGGATCACAGGCTTGACATTCAAGGACCCAATCCATAGGATTTCTATCTAGGAAATTCCATAGATCATGCACTAGCAAAGAAAATCAAGGATACATATGGTGATGTCGAAAAGTGAATGCGAGGTATCCTCCATCCTGAATGGCGCAATGTGCCTCACCTATTAGTTAATTGCAAGAAAGTTAGTAAGGAAGAACAGACCTATGTAGGTCAAAGGATTTGTTGTTGACCTCAGAGGAAAGTGTGTAGAAGGTTTATAGATGAACTGGCTTAAGTACCTGGTGAATTGATTGGAGCTAGACTACCACGAAGCCCAGGATCAGGACTACGAGTTCCATTTTAGCTGGCTCTTAATCCTTATCACCTTTGTTTCTTGGGAGATGTCGGAAGGTGCGACCTTCCCGGATATTGAACCATTCAAACTGCTTGTTGCGAAGTTGTCTACCCTTTGGTACTCAAGTGATATGAACAAATAGTGGCAGTCGAACGTTGTTTTTCATATGTACTACCTTCAGCTGAAGAGAGCCATATAAGTATAATCTCGCATGACTTTGAACACCTTATAGATATTTCGAACTCTGATGAAGTTATGCACATATCAACACTTCATCTACCTTACTACATGAGTTGATGAACATAAGGAGAAATTGCAGTCATACTACAAGCCCATGGAAGAGGATCTTGAGGAGGTCACTAAGGATTGGTTGGCATAGCTCCTTATTCCAGCAGACCCTGTAGATATGTCCAACCCTAACAGCCCAGAAACTGCACATGATACACCCAGACCCAATAAAACGAAGAAGACCGAGCAATTACAAGAATTAAGCAGTGCCTCAAGAAAGACTTCTTCAGTATCACCTGACCGAGGGGGTGATGAAGAATTATAATACATAAATGGTACACGAGATGAACAAAAGCAAGGAGAAGTAAAATCGCTGAGAGATGAGATCGATCCCCTGAAGAAGAGGAAGTTTTCTCCCATGAAACCTTCTTCCCGTAAGAAATCGAGAGCCACCGTTACCAAGATGAAGACTTTGCTTACTACTGATGATTTTGAATTCATCATAGCAACCTATTGAGCACTCAACACACCCTAAAAAATGTTGGATTACTGAGAGGGGGGGGTGAATCAGTAATAGAGAAATTTAGTCCCTTTTAACCATATAATCCAAGTGCTATATCAATGAAGCATTATCATCCAATAAATTCAGAGTAAATAAGAAGTGAACAAATGAACAATCATACACATACACAGTACACCAGTGTTTTACGTGGAAACACAAATCGGGAGAAAACCACAGAATGCTTTTTCTTATATTTCTTGAAGAATTACATTCATTGGAAGCACCAACTTCCGTTGTTTTCAAGATGCAAATGGAAGGAAGCTCCAACCCCCCAGTTTCTTAGGATACAACCTGAGGGAAGCTCTAACTCCCCAATTCTCTAGCTATAACCAGAAGGAGGCTACAACCCCCTATGTTCTTTGGCTACAACCACCTGTCCTTGCCCCGTCCTGCCACCCTGAAGTAGAAGTAGAATGATGGAACCACTGTCACACTATCACTATGAGATATACTGTTGTAAACCTATACCAATAAATCTAAACCATGCATCAACCATGCATCAACCTGTAATCCACCTGTACCATAAACAAGTGCATCAACCATGCACCAACCTGTAATCAACCTGTACCATAAACAAGTGCATTAACCATACACCAAAATGTAATCAACCTGTACCATAAACAAGTGCATCAACCATGCACCAACTTGTAATCAACCTGTACCATAAACAAGTGCATCAACCATGCACCAACCTGTAATCAACCTTTATCATAAACAAGTGCATCAACCATGCACCAACCTGTAATCAACCTGTACCATAAACAAGTGCATCAACCATGCACAATCCTGTAATCAACTTGTACCATAAATAAGTGCATCCAAACATGTACCAAGTATGTACCAATCATGTTTCAACTACTCACCAACTATGACTCGTCAATATGTACCAACATCATCAACTGTACACCTCATGTATGTGCTAACTCATCAACTATTGTCTCAACCATGTACTCAACATGTACCTCAACCAAAAGCCCTCATCAATTTCATTATCAAAATATGATTTGTAGCTCTGTAATAGACCTGTTTTATCTGATCACATTCGTGCAAACCTTCCTTAACATTAACAGCAAGAGACTAGCATTTTCATCAAACTTTTCTTTAGTCTCACATGCCTAGTTTTGGATTAGTCAACAACCCTAACTTGAAGTAATCATAACTTTGAACCTGTAATGTATAAATATCTGAAACTAATACACAATGTTCATCAGTGTGTTTTATGTAATTCCTCCAAGTGGCACTACTTGGAACCTCTCATAAAAGGAGTTATAGAAAAAATTACAAACCTTGTTGAATTTTGGCTTATTCTAGAGAGTGACCCGCACAACATATTTGATGAAATGGTATGAACCTGTTACACAGAATACTACAGTTAGTAACCTAACCAAAATAGTTGGTATCACTGAATTTGGATCTATTATGAAGAAGTTATGACGTTTTTACCCGAAACACCTGATTTTGACTAGTTTCAGGATTGGCCACAAACCCTATTTTCCACAGAGTGTAACTCCCAAAATACAACAACCCACAATCTGAATTGTTAACCACAGATACTTAGATATGTTTTATCACTTGCATAGCAATTTTAGGATTTGAATTATTATATTAAAAAAATTATAGCGAAAATGGTGAGATGACCTGAAAATAACATACCTTAGAAAGCACCATCAAAAGAATTTATCCTTCCTTGCATTTCAGCCTTCTTTTCTTCACTTTCCTCAGAATTTCATCTTAAATATCATTTGTAAACCTCATACACCTATATATATTCAATATTCTCAAGTTTGATTCAAATGAGAGAGCCTTTTCTCTTATTTATACTCTCCAAGTAGCTTCCTTAAAAACATCTTCTAGGTCACTTGGCCCCACTTTCCTTATTTTAGGGTTGGGTCCACTTCTAATTTCTCCATTAAAATTATTATTGAAATAAT